>JAODUI010000030.1:1496775-1529885 GCA_027563995.1 Papilio gigon | reverse complement strand
TTTATGTAGGGTCGGCACAACATGTTCTTCTCTTCCAGTCTCGCCTATCAGCCGTCATCTCATCGGTTACCCCTTTCCTACAAAAACAAACATTGAAAAAAAAAACATTGCTGCAATTTGAAAAAATCACACCCAGCAATGCTCTACAATAAAATGTAGCCGATTGTTGTAACCAGTTAAAAATATACGTAGAATAAAGTCAGTAGCTTTTACAAGTATATCGTAATTTGGCTCAGGTGCACTTAAGATTTACGTGAATGAAGGTTCTGCGCTCGCTCCGCGAAGTGGAATTACGCTGCCTTTTTTTATTTATACACATAACTGTATACAATGTTTTTGATAATTTGGATTTCAAACTTGTTGTTATAAATTAGTTAAAAAAAGGAAGCATGTAAGAGATTTTTTCATGAGCGTATTGTCATATGAATCGACGATTCGTACTAAATTTCCTGACTTCGTACTGAATTGACTATGGCCTAGTCACCCCCTAATAATAGGGTAGGCTCCGAGCCCCTCGGTGTGGACGTATAGTGAGCTGATGATGATGACTAAATTTCCGATCTATCATCAGGAAGATTTTCTAACTGCAATTACTAAAACACAAATTACTTAAAAAGTTAAAGGACTAATTAATCGTTTACTCACTAATTTATTAGCCACTCCTGTAACAGATTATCTTTCACGTATATATGACGGTGTAAGACTGGTAGCGTTGGTGATATCTTGTGTCGGAGGCCAAGACCCACTTTTAGGTCGCTGTGCCAGAGGAGTAAGTAATTGGCGTTTGTAAATATGACGTGAAGCGTAAACTTTGTACCCTTTAAGATATAGCACTAAATGACGAATGTGAAATTTAACACTGTTAAAGTTAATGTGAAGTGCTTGGATGTCTTTAAAAAAAAAATTAAAAAAAATTGTATTCGAATTTCGAACCAGTTGATCACTAATATTAATATATCTTTAGTATCAACACTAAAACTACTAAAACAAAACAAATAAAAAAGTAGTTCTCAATAAATTTTACTAGCTTGTCGAAGCAAACAATTCCTAATTTAATTTGGTCTGCACTCAATGTTAGCTGGTAGTAACTTTCAGACGGTATTCTTTGTTGTTTCAATGAATGTTCTACAATTACTATACTGAAGACGAAGGACTTGTCCTTCTAACTAAAAAAAATCTCATCTTAACCGTGGGCTTCTACAGAAAATTCCTCATACCTAAACACGTCGTTTTTTTTTAAACAGATTTAGAACTATATGTTTTTCTATGATACAGATCTGACAAAGACAGATTGACCAATTCGCTTAAAACTGTATCAAAGATTGGAACAGAATGAACATTTTACAGTACAATAATATATTTTACTTAGTTTCTTAAACCGCTTTCATCGCTGGCTTCTCGCCAGTCAACACATATCAGAGCATAGTTGCGCTGGACCGGAGATCGTGTATATTGCCAATGTTGAACCATTTCTTCGATTTCAAATACAGCTCCTTAGAAATGATTTTTCTATTGCCAGATTATCTTACATCAAAGATTTGCGATTTATCTTCTGGAGATTTTTAATTATTAAGAGACGAATGTAATATAAATTAGTAATAATAATAAATGTAATAAACAAAAATATAAAAGTAAAAGGTGTTCACGAAGTCCAGCGGCAAGTCGAAAACGACACAATATCATGTTAAGCCGACACATTTTGTCGGAGCTTACCCTATTCAACCGCAGAGAAATATTGAAATAATAAACCTAATATTTAATCGCATTGTAACACAATCATATGTTATTGGCAATTTACAAAAAAAAAAAACGAAACATTCATAAATAGTACAGTGCATTAGACATACAGATATCGCACTGTCCGAAAAAAGTAAAGCTTTCATGAGAGCTTTGAAGAATGAAAACTATTTTCGTCCCATGGATTGAAATGGACGAGTATTGGCCATTGCATGATCATATATACAGTATACGGTAGAATTCTGCTGCAGAGCAGAGAATCGTGGAGATAACAAAGCATTTCACTTGCTCCGTATTTACCTTGAGCATTGCACTGAATAAAGCTTGTGTAAGGTAAACATACATAACGTTTGTTTACACGAACTGCATATATTGTATCCGCCTACGTTTTGCAACTGCTTGTTAGACATCATTTCATAAAAATCATGGTTAAAGATAAATTAAAAGTAAAATAAGAAAGTACTAAATAGTTTTAACTGAAACAAAAGGTCAAATCACCTGCAAACACAACGTTTCGATTAAAAAAAAATATCAAAATCGGATTACCAGAAGTCGTTGGATGCGGAAGGCGGAGGACCGCATACTGTGGAAGGCATTTCGAAAGGCCTTTATCCAGCAATTGGCAGACAAGGGCTCATGATGATGATGATCACCAGAGGCATTCTATGGTAACACGTATAAAAAACATAGACGAATTTAGAACCTTTTTCTCTTTGAAGTCATTTAAAAAACAATAGAATGCGTGTCATTGTGCTGAATGTGTAAACTGTAATAAGACCTTTTTGGAATGACGTACATGTTCCTACCCATTCACAGCTTTGTAGTACAAGCCTTGTAATATCAGTATAGGTATAAAAAAAAAACGTGTAAACTGCTTGTACAGATTCTATTAAATGACATTATTTCCTTCAGTATTCAGATATCAGGATCGTTGCGTTTTACAACGTCGTTCTCCTCCCTATCTAACTGCTATATCGTCCCCTTGTTCAATACACCTTACGTTGTCGGAATAAAGTAACACGAACTCACCTGTCGACTTTACGGTGATTGTAAAGTTGTGGGACATGTATTTTCAAAAAGTTTGGTTACACTCTATTTTAGTGAACTTTGTTAGTAGCAATTGTAAGGTAAGTTAAAAGAAATAGGATTTATCGAGACAATAAAGGTGGCATGGACTTCCGATAAAGTGGTCGAGACTTCGAATCCCGACATTCGATTATTAACATAAGCCATATCCCAGCAAATACTAGTGCTAAGTAAGAACAGTAGAAGAATTATTAGTAAATAAACAATAACCTGTTAGTATTAAAACAATGAATTAATAAATCTTAGTATTGAGAGCTCAAGCGTCAATATAGATGTATACTATGCTTCAACAAACACATGTCGTGTGACTAATGTATGTAAAACATGGACACCAAATTTAATTCAGTTAAATTTTGTAACAAAGAATTATTATTTTTTCGGATGTGCTGGTTTAGTAAAATTTTCCGGTGTTTTTTAAGAATAAATAAACGCACATAATTCCACCTAATGTTAAATGATGTGGTCAATAGCACGCGCTAATTGGTTTATACTACTTATAAAACGGCTTAACTCACGTGTAAATTAGTGTCAGTACCGACTTGTTCCCAGCCCATCGGGTGCTCATCTTAAGGATGAGTGGGAACGGTACTATAGCCCGTTCGCGGCCAGTGAGCGCCGTACAGTACCGTTCCCACTCACACTGAAGATGAGCCCTCGATGGGCTCGAAACTAGTCGGTACTGATACTGATTTACACGTGACTTAAGCCGTTTTATAAGTAGTATAGTGAAATGTCTTACGAAACTTTTAATAGTTTAATTGGTTTATGTTAAAACTATGTTGGGGACACGAATATGCCGAGTGACCTTTCTACTGCGCGTTGGTACGTAACAATCACATTATAGTCGCTCACCTGAATATTGGACGTCGCTGACATTATCGTCCCGGGATAACTTTATTTTATACACAGGTCATCGATAAAGGTAGCCTGAACGTGCCTCACAATATAAATAGCACTAGACTCGGTCTAAGCTTATATAACAAAAAGGTTTTCAAGCGATTTACTTTAACTTGAGTCTTTCAACGGTATTCAAAAAATAAAATAACATGTTTTTTATCCATAATGATCCTATTTAACTGTCGACTTTTTTATATCACGTTCCGGTTGAGTTTAAGTCATTTAGTTATTCTTTGACTGCGATTTATATTATTAGCCACATCATGAGCCTTTGTCTGCGCAAGTCTAACAAGATATTTTATTTCCTATAAAACTACTTTGTCTTTTTAGAATTCTGAATGTTTGTTATTTGAAATAAAAACTAATTTTCGCTTTTTTTAACCATCCTATTATCACGTTTAATTTATCATATTATATGTATAAGAAGTTAAAAAGGAATAATGAATACTGACACTTCAAGTTGCTTACATTTGAAGAACGTTCATTAGCAGACTGATGCCACCATCGACTCGTTACAGTCGGTTTGACCTTCCCCAAATAGAATCTTTTTAGGTCAAACAGACTTATTCGACTTTCCCAATTATATTATCTGTTTAATTTAAAAACACATTTTAATTTCAAAATGTATTTAAACTATACTCTATCACAAATTAGCAGCTTTATAAAAAAATAGATATTAGATCAACCGACACACACAAATAATTAAATCGATTCGAGACATCGTTCCTTGTGCGTACTGCAAAGGATTGGAACAAGTTGCCGGCGTTAGTTTTTCCTTCCAAATATATCTTAAGATAAATATTATTTAAGTATTTTTTTGCTAAGAGCGTGAGGCGACTGCGGGAAGTCGTCAGATCCAGACGGCGCGGGTCCGCGTGTGGAAGGCATTATAATACCTATGTCCAGCGACCAGACAAAGGATGATGATGATGAGTACTATAATACTAATCATTTCTTAGTTCACTGGATTTTTTATTGACGTTCTTTTGTCTTTTTCATTTCCTTAATAAATCCACAACAAGGATATAGATGGAAATATTCATGGAGTAAGCTTATATCAGGCTTTACTGCAATGTTCGGTTCCGATAACGCCCGGAACGTGACCGATCATTAATAAAGAGAGTTAAGAAGATTCCGTATTCAACGTAGTTCGGCATTTTGCCAAGTCCGCTAACTCAACAGGTAATCCCAGTTAGTGTCAAGGACGATTATCGGGTTAAGTTTTAACCTAACGAAAAACTCTATTTTTTTAACCTCTGTAAAAATATTCTATTATGTACTGAATAGTGTTAATTTTAAATCATCAAAGAAAACCTTGGTACCATTAGAAGTTATGGTCGCGTTATAATTTGAAAACATACACTTTAACATTATAGTTATTTCTTCAGAACATACAATATTACGATTAACATGTCATTTTAGTTAGCAAATTAACTATACGTGTATTCAATTAAAATAAATCACAGTGTGAATTGATACAAACATTTTCCTTTTTTCCATTACTACTGGAAAAGCGTAAAACAGAGTTCAGAGTCTGCAAATTCCGAACACCAGACCGCGAGTTTTAAACATACTAAAACCTATTTCGGTGTCGAAAAATATTTCGCCACTTACAAAGACTTGCAATGCGCTGAACATCGACATAGCAATTCCATTAATAGTTCAGCGCAGAAGTCGGAACTGAAATCTATCATACAATTGATCGCACGACGTACAAAATGAAATTTGCAATGAATAGGTATTGCACTCAAATACGCTTTACATAGTCCTCGTCCTGAAAAAAAAAAACAAAATAGATTGTCCGACGTAACATACAACATTTTCATAATCTTCCTTTTCTTCTTGTGTTTTCGAATGTCTTGTTGCTTGCCGTCTTGATACGTCAACCAGCTGCCTCCGTACCGTCTTGTTTTCGGTACAATTGTAATTCCTATACAGCAGTACTTTTGTTCATAACGCTAATGACTATTCTTTTGCTTTCTTTACTCTAACTGCTGCACGAAGAATTTTGTATTTCTTTCGTTTATATAATTCATAGTAAATCTACTTTAATGATATCCCTTAGAGACCGTAAACGATTGGTCGCGGCACTCAATCTCAGGGTCACTTTTAGTAGTCCAAAAAAAAAGTCGATTTATATTAAATTTATTCTTAAAGGCATATTCTGCCGCCGACATTTATTTGACAATTTATTACAAAGCGTAAACTTTCCACCCCTTTAGCTGCCTTCATTCGGCAAAAATAATTAATATGATTTATGAAGGAATTAATTACCCTTGAAGCCATTTCGCGGAATATTAGTCGAAGGGGTAAACGATTGCCCTGATGAATCACATTTATTGAGCCGTTTGAAGCTTTGTTGATAAATAGACAATTAGTTAAGTTATATAACAGGTTGAAATAAATAGTGACAGTGAAATATATATCATAATCATCAACGGCCCTTGTCTGCCCACTGTTGGACATAGGCCTTTCGCAATGCCTTCCACAGTATGCGGTCCACGCGGTCAAAATATGTATATATGCAAATAATAAACATATAAAAGATATATGTTCCCGTGATTACCCGCACACGTTAAACTGTTAAACATTGACACCTGACATTTGATAAATTGTAATGCCAGTAACAACCGCAGACGCGAAAGCAAAGATCCAATTGTTACTATATTTTTAACTTAACACTTCGTATTTCTACGGATTTTTATATCTAATAATTCATTTACATAAAGATCAAACATCAAGTTTAATTTATGTCAGCTTTTTGATTTAATAACAACGTCACAATCAGTTTCAATCAAATGTAAATGTAGACAGAGACTCTATTATATTATTTTAAAAGTTTCTCTCTAAAGCTACGTATTAGTATGATAGTCAAGGTGGAGTACTAAGTAACGAATGCCACCTTTGAATACGTGAACAGTTCGGTGGCTCCGCGCCAGTCGACACGTGCACAAGTAACTTTCGCTTATAGGTTTATAATAAAATAAACGTACGTTAACATTTGAACTTTATTTGATAAAAGTTATTTTAAAACCACGACTTAGGATCTTTCATGAAGCGAGCGTGTCTTATTTTCAAAGGCCGGTAAAGCATCTGCTTCTCAAGTGTTGCGGATGTCCATGGGCGTCGCCGACCACATTTGTGATACCGCCGCTCGTTTGCCCCTTCTCTATATAAAATAAAAGTAAAGTAATACGTTTGTGTCCTAAAAACTACATATTTACAAGATAACCATCCATATAATGTACGTATTCAACCACACGATAATCACGCCTGTAATCGAAAGGGGTAGACAGAGACTATGGACTTCCATTTGGCGCGATTCTGACACACCTTTCTTTTTTTACATTCATACATCTACACTTCAGTTACTGGTACTGACTACTATCGATAAATTTAATCGTACCGTATTCTATCTGTATGTTTAAATTTCAGTATGCTAAAAAGCAAAAAAGTTCTTATCTTTTTTATAGCTTGCTGCCTGCATAAAGTAGTCGCCAGACTTAAAATCTGTCAACGCGGTACCGCAATAAAATTAGCTTTGCCGAGGTTTTCCATAGCCTTTTTGTCAGACATTTTTTTTTATTTTATTAAGAGAATAAAATTTAAATTTAGAACTATCATTCCATTGCATACAGCAGTAACAAACTCATTATAAAAGAGTATGAATATAGTTCAATTAAAAAAAAAGACTGGCTAGATATTTCATACCAGGTGTGAAGTACAAAAATCTCACGACAGCTAGTTTCGGTGTTAAAAATTTTCGTAGCGTGAGTGCAACTTGAGTTCAAAGTGGCTCCTCCACTAAACTCTGTTATTGGCTTTTTAAATGCTAATTCACGGTTGGCACGTTCAAAGTAACTATAACATGAAATAAAAATGTAACTAAAATTTACGTACATTTCATACCGGTTTATCATTTTAAATGTAGTGTACAATGTATGAGATAATAAATTAATATTTTGATTGTATCCGGCTTGAAGGACCAATGAAAATGACTCGGTAGTGATAAGTTGACAGTATTTATTGTTGTAGAAGTTTTAATGTTGATAACGGTTTTAGATGTACGTCAATCTTGTTCACATTTTGGAATCCAATAAAAAAAATTAAAATACAAATAGTTGCAATTATATCCCGGAAATAATGGACCGTGAGAACTTCAGTGTCACACCCGTCGAAAGTAGAAAAATTAAATTTTAACTTGCACACTCTGTTTCCGAACTAATTTTAATTCAAACCGGAGCGCTGGACGCGCTAGGTGGAATTTCATTTTGTATTTTTTTTTTCATCTCAGTTGTAATTAATTCCGGAGTTGTGTTTTGTTTAAAACAATCTTAGTTTGAGTTTATTAATACATGTTACAATTATCCAGGTACAAGTATAATCAGCTCATCTAGTTATACAAAGGATCAATTTGTTTTAGAAATCCAGCGACGATCCAACCTTTACAGTTAAATTAATAGGCTTCAATGCCCTTTAATTGTAAACGAGAGTTTTAAGTAAACAACGGGAGTATACTACTAGCCTATTCTTCGGCTAAAAGGTTACACTTTAGTTCAGTATATTCTTGTATAACGATAATCTTACTAATAATACAAATACTAAAGTTTAGATGGAAGGATAGCTGGTAACTCCAAAACAGATATAGTTAAAATTTGGCAATAGATTACTGTCTTGATAGCGCACGGGCTACTCACTAAGATTTTTCTCCGCGGACTAAGTTGCAGCCAAAAGCTGTTCAGAAATAAAGCTAACATGACAACTTAATATTATTACACACTAACATTTGTTATACAACAATAATAATAACAAGTTGACTGAACTTCGACATCAAACGAGAAAACCCCAAAGGACATGTTTAATTAAAATTAAATTCCCGCAACAGAGAGCTGTGGAAGCGGACGTGTTTTCGCGATTTGCATATGCAATGCTTTGTGCAACCACCTGGTCTCTTATCCCGCGGGCAACAGAACAACAAACACGATTTAAAATAAACTTTGTTTGACAAACGTGTACTATTTACAATGTGACATTGTATTGTGCCCTGTGGATAAACGGATCGGTCGTTTACGCTCATTTGTTAGAGGACGCACAAAGCGAGAATGATGTAGGTCAGAACGATCGTAGATTGTAATCTATTATTCTATGTAGTAATGCCTTTAAGAATTAAGTATGATAAAGATATCTGCTACACAACTTTAGTTTTAACTGAACAATCAAACTGTTCAGTTGAAAATCAGGTGTGTATTTTACATGCTAGTAAAACTGAACGACTATGAATAAACGCACAATTTTAACTACACAATTCAGTTTAGTTAAAACTGAAGATGTGTTGCCGGCTTAAGCTAAATAATACTGTACACTAAATTTTAAGTGAAAAAAAATAATTAAAAGAAATCAAACAGATTTGAGAAATGTAAAATAAGCTTATTTTTAGTCTCAATTTAAAAGACATATTTACAATAACTTATTATTTATTTTCTGAAGTGTAAATAAAATCTCCGTTTAAACGTAACTTAATCACAAGGCTCATTTTAGATCAGGTGCGCTTGTAAATTACGAGCTTGCGGTAAAGCTTTACGCTGTCGAAGTATACACTATAACCACTAAATAAATTACTACCATATATCGAAATGTACTTTATGATTAATTTTAAAAGTTTACCTTACGTCGGTACCTGAACAATCAATACCAAATAGATTTAAGAAAAGACTAACAAATGTAAATTTTTTGGCCATCTTCATCGTTATCATCGGCTTTTGATCGCCCAATGCTAGATATGCCAATGCTTTCCACTGAGCTACCTCTTCCATACGTCTCTGTCAGACGTTATATCTGACCTCATCCACTTCTTACACATATCCCTTTTCGCACATTCTATCCATCCTTATTTGGTCTATATAGTAGCCTAACATTACTTAATACTAATTGATTCGATGCCCATGGACACCCGCAACACCTGAGGGAACGAAGATGCATTTATAAAATTCAACTCAAGCGCGTATTATCAATATGTTTCATTTAATATATACTATCGGAGTATTACATAAAAAGGAGTCTTGTTATTTGTTTAAAAATTAAACAGGAAATGTTAAGGAAAAAATTCTCATTCGTTACTTAAAGTTTCCCAAACATTGGGGCAGATGAACGTGTTATCTTTGTAAAAGTGCGCCGCTTAGAGGCCTTTATGTCCCTTTTATCGACAAAGTTAGTCGGCTAAAACTGTTTAAGGATAGCTGTAATGTGCTTGCAATATATTTGAGTGTTTTAACGTTTGGAATCGAATATACAGCTGATGTTTTACCTTTTTATCCAAGATTTAGCGATTAATAACATTCTAGGGTACTTGGTTTTAGTAGTTAAAAGTAAAGTGTAATGAATAGCAGTTTTTTTATAACATAGTGTAATAAACAGGCAAGCTAAATTTGCCAAAAAAGCGAAGGGAGCGCTGCCGAAAAAAAAAGAAATTAAGAATAAGAATTCACGTATTGCAATTAGATTTTTTTTTCCATACAAAATTTTATAAACAAAAGAGGTACAACTTAATATTAAATTACATTGGTATATAAAAATGGAATTATAACTTTTGACATACATATATGGCCATGGCCTTAATACAGTAACCTATGACCGCTAGATCGGTATTCTTTACCCTTAACCATTGGGCTATTGGCGCTTTATTGGTTCTGACAAAAGTTATATCGTAATTGCTACTTACTCGACGTTACTTTATCGTAATTAGCTCCCGCTTTGTCACGCGCTGGGTCTAATTAGCGCGAAGAGAATTGCGGACAGCCTTCTGTGTCACATGTGGTTCCAGAGCTTTAGCGAATATTGTAAGAGAAAAAATAATACAGAAATTATTCGGTATTATTACAGTTCAAGGAACACAGTAAAATATTAAAGGCGTGGTCTTATATTACAACAACAGCTTAACTCACGTGTAAATTGATGTCGGTACCGACTAGTTACGAGCCAATCGGGGACTTTTCCTCTGGGTGATGGGATTGGTGCTATAGCGCGAGGCGCCGGCGATGTCGACTAGTTCGATGTTGAAGCGTTGTTGGTGTTGATGTTCAGAGACCGACACCGATTTACACGTGAGTTAAGCCGTTTTTGTAAGTAGTATATTGAAATGTCTCACGAAAGTTTTAACAATTTAAGCGTGAATACGATGTTCAAATAAATAACATATTCCTTTATGAATATATTGTGTCATTACACTTCTAATTCACAATATATATGAATATTATAAATATTTAATACATACGTGTATTGTGTCACATATATTGTGACAATAAAATATTTTTCACAATTGTATTGTAGTTTTATATGAAGTCGGTTAAAAATAAAGCTGTTATTTATCCTTTGAAAATGTTTACACGAAGTAAATTCAATTGTTTGACGTATGTTTCATTCTAAAACTGATTTTGTTTTATTTTTATTTACGTTTGCTCTATAAGTCGAAGAATACATGAGATGTATTTTGAAATAAATCACAGAATATCACAAGGAGGACGCGAAATGAGATAACACTTAAAGTTGTCACCATTTGTATTGTAATTTAGTACGTATGAATGTTGATATAAGCTTGCCACTATGTTGAATGTGTAATGACATGTAATTTAAATGGGTACTAAACGAACTTGACTGTACCTATGGAAGAAACCTTACACATCTTCACTAAACACTCCACAGGTCCACATACAAACAGACATACATCACACATACACAACTTAAAAGTCATAGTACGATTTATTACAAAATCTTATCTTTTGTAAACTCTACAAATTTAACTAAACTTATATTATCTATCTTGTTAACAATATTGAGAAAGTGATCCTAAAACCCATCTTTCGAATGTCTTTAAACGTTTTTCCTTAACAAACAATTGCCTATAAAAGTTAATAGTTTTTCTTCGAAATAATATAACTTTATCGATTGAATCCTCAACGGCGCTCGGTATAAACATTTCAAGTGATACTGCTATTACGTTTATTCACTATTTACTACGTATGTACTATACATATGTTGAAAAAGTGACTTTAATTTTTCAATTATTACAAGCGTATACCCGTAACATGGTTAAGTGGGTATTCTGACATTAATCAATACGATTTGAAGCTCAGATTATCGACAGTAGTCAAGTATCTATTCGTTCAAATTAAAAATGTAATAAAACTTAACTTGCTTAACTAGCATTGTGTATTGTGAGTTTTAGCTGAGCTGTACCCTAAACATGGGTGTCCTACCGAAGCCTACATTCAAGAACACGGCTACATGTTTAACATAAGTTTTTTGGGAGTGCAAACTCAGAGTAAACTTGTCAAATAAATTAAAGGCATCCAATAACTTAGTAACTATAGTTACGTCAAAGTTATATTTACAAGTTGGTATAAGGCTTTACGATCGATGTGCTTCTACAATCAAGCTACAAATTGGGGCGGTCGTAAATCGTGTTCACTTCCAGTAGCTGTCTGCTGCTCGCAGATCATATTTCTGTCAAGTCTCGTTACCCCCGCCGAGTTGATTACGTCACGACAATTTATGCAACCCTCTTAGAGTAGAGTTTACTGTTTTAATCAAAAATTAATCACGAAATATAGTGTTTGTTTAGGCGTAGTTTTCATTCAAGTGATTGAGATTTACACTCTTACTTTGAAGTAAATAGTCTTATTTATTTTTGTTACATCTTCATGAGTATAGCGGTCCCATTCTAAAAACAACTTATAAACTTATTAATGACTTGTACTTAATTATTTGCATTCCCTGAGCTGACTTCTCTTACCATGCTTATTCTTTCATTGGTGCTGTTATCATTTTTTTTTCTTTCTGTATTACAATAAATGTTTTCCTCATTAATCTTTCTGTCTTTCATATATGAGTTTACACCAAATACTTTATTACGTTGATTATTAGTAGGGGTACCTATATTAAATCTAATATTACTGTACACTAGAATCAAATAACAGATATTGTAAATAATATTAACATTTCTAAAGTTTGATCTTCAAGTATTTACTATTTTGTATCGAACATGAAGATGTAGGTCACTGCTTAGAATGTATGTTTACAATATTACGCGAAGGCGCGAAGCGAAACCTTGAGCGCATTGTTATAAATATGTAATCGAGCTTCCGACGTGCATCGTAAATCTAATGCTATCGGCAGGTGGAGTTAAAGCCAACATAATGTACGCGATGTAACAAGATATGCAAATGTAGAGAATTTAAATCTCGCGCACTACATATGTAAATACACACGAGTCGCTGCAAACCATACGATACTGATATATTATAGTGCAATGGATATTTTTTATATAGATTTCAACTTCACTATCCTCTACCTGGAGGAATACAGACTTTTGCTGTCCGAAGAACATGACATATTTACTTTCAAATTTAATATACGTCACAAGCACTCATAAATTTTGACAAATTCAAATCGACTTGACATTTTTTGTGACAAAAATGTCAATGAATAACCGTAAGTGATTTTTGAGAATACGAATTTGGAATGTTATGACTCATTATCAGCCTTTATCTGCCTACTGCTGAACATGGGCGTCCCCCATCTATTATAATAACCGGTCCTGTGCCGCCCGCACAATGAATTTATGCAGCAGTAAACATCAAATCAACGATTTCATTTCAATTTTTTTGATACTTTTCCAGTGTTTATGATTGAAAAAACAACATGTAGCAAACTGTACGATCGACGAGAAGAGTGTTTTAATTAATTTTATTCGAAAATATTTTTTAATGAAGAAAAAATGAAATCTAAAATTGTGTCTTGCGATAAATTCTGTAGTAAAATGTATACATGCTCATTGATACATTTGATCGTCCCCTAATGGTAAAAGATAAAGTGAAGTAACATCGACGAAGGGAAGAAGGCGTCTTGATAACGTATCAGTCAATTCTAACCTTAAAAATGTTGCAATATATTTTTCCGTGCGAATTTCTGAAAGCCAATAACAACTTAGAGTTCACAAATATATATGCCCAATGAAATATGCTTTAGATCTGTACATCTGTAATAAATATCCCTCTATTATTCTAAAGACTGGCGGCAAGCCATAGTAATTTGACTCTCGCTATTTTGATACTGACGGTAGAGTAGTTGTATTGAGAATTCGAACTAACATTAGAGACAGGATTAACTGTCAGTAACATCGAAAGTAGGAAAAGCTGTAATTTAAGCTATAAAAGCTGTAAGCTTCGACCTATCCAGCGTATTCTACAGAGATTAATGACTAAATGTGGCAAGTCAGTCTAGTCAGTATTATTTATTATTAGAGTCGCATTCAAGAGCGGACGTGTATTGAATTACTGATGGAAACGATACTATCATATGGTGTTAATATTTAATATCTCAATTTAAAAACAAATCTTGTTTACATACATAATAATTTACAAATTCTTACACAATAATGTTTCTCAAAAATACTTAACAATCAACATATATCGGAATGGTTAATGATGCGATCATTGTCACAAATAACGTGAAATCCCTACGACAAGCTTCATTAATTTAAATGTGAGGGTACTTTGTGATTGCGTACAGAAATCCACAGCCTGTTGATATTCCGGTGTTGTGGTTATTATTGAGATTGGCGCGCGGCCAGATTTCAATTTTCACAACAAACTTTTGTTACTCGCACATTTTTGTTTAAACAGTGTCGTGTTGATTTCTATATTTTGTTAATATCAAAATGACCTTGATAAATGTTTCAAGGGCAACGGATTAACGGTTATAATTCAGAGTAGCACTTCTGATATAAAGTGACTTGATTTTTTTTTCTTTTTTATAATTATTATAAATAGACATCACAAAGGTTTTAAACAAATTATTTTTAACATACGGTGTTCTTTTTTCTTAAATTACACTATCAGATATTTGCCAGTAGATTTTATAAATAAAAAAAAATAAAATATTGTAAGAGAATAGGATCAAATTAGATCAAGTCGTATCTTTATTGTGAACAAAGCAACTTATTTCATTTCACCGTCTGCTTCCTGTAACGTGATTACATGTTTCCCTTACAATTTAGTCATAATTTAACAAGCGAGGAATCAGCCGAAAGGTTATGCCTTCAGGTGAACAGTAATTGAGTTACTATTTATGAAAATTACATACCAATAATTTTAATAACATTTTCATATAGAATATAAAGAAACTAATTAATTTAGTACCATCGCCCTTATTTTTGGTGTGCCAAAGTTGCAGAATAACAAACGGATACGGTTGCCTTTTTGATTTAGTCTGAAGGAAATGTTCTAGGGATCTGATAAATTAGACTCCTCTTAAGCACAGCGATGAATTCACTCTCGCAAATGGTTGCGTTTTGTTTTTGTTCATTGTTAAATATAATTTAACGACATTTTTACCACTCGTCTTAGTTTTAACATGAAAAAATGTTGTAACAGTATGTTTTTGTACAAGTATTCCAGCAATGGAATACTACATTAAGTATTTGAATATCTTACTAAAAAAAAAAAAACACTGGAACATTTTGAAGAATATTTCAGCTTGTTTTGTTACGACTATTAAATCCGTTGGAAGTGAAGTGCTGCGTTGACACACACAAACACAAGCGTTGACGAACGATGTCATTGCAGTACAGACCGTCCACTTGTCGTCTCTTAACGTGTTTACTGACTATACGAGTTGATTGGATTGAATTATACAGCGAGATAATCCTGGGCTATCGAAACATGCTATTAACAGAAAATAAGTCTTTTTGTTAATAGGAAATAAATGACGTAATTAAAACAATCTTATTGACTGTCATTTGTTTTTCTTGTTCTCCATTTATTTAACACATATTCAATAAGGCTTACAATGTTGTTCTTTTGTTTTTCTTAAACGTATCATTCATGATTAGGCAGTGATTTAAATGTCATTAAATTGAAGAAGCAGTTAAAAAATAAAGCTGAAAATGTTTACACAAAATTGTATTTCGATACCCAGCACATGTTGGCTAAATGTGAAATCAATTTTTATTATGCCTCATTAGACTCGAACTTGGCAAAATTTATAGACATATTTAGTGCGCTATCTTACAACAAACACATTGGTTTACATACGTGCAATCTCTATGACATTACCTTTAACACTCTAATAAAGGAAACTGGAACAATGTAAATATGACTTTTACCATCTTCAGATACAGAAAGCACAATGAAAACAACTGAATCAATTCGTTCGTATTTCTCCGCCAAGACACTGTTTACTTCGAACCAGTCAAAGAACGAATTAAGTACTTAGATGTTGTTTTATTTTATTTCAATTATCGACTAGCCGCGACCGACTTTTGTATAAGTGTCTTCAGCTGGCGTAAGCGAATCTGGTATATAAAAATACAGATGCATGCGGCTGCATCCTGATTTACTAGCCAGCGACTGCGTCCCCTCGGAATTAAAAAAAATACATCAGAGTATATCAGAGTAGCATATCGTACAGGATATAACATTATATGTAGGTATGGAAGCATGTATGTAGTTCAAGGTCATCCGTTAAGATAATTACAGTATATTTTAAATGCGTTATTCGCTATTCCAGGTTATAATCTATGCTCATACCAAATTTCATTCATCCTACAGCCTTTATTGTGTAAAAGTTTTTGTTTGTTGAACAACAAATGTATTTGCATGTTAATTGTATGAACGCAACATGTCACGTGTTGGAACACGTAGCGGAAATTAAACGCTCGCTTTATCACGATCGCTGATTATAAATATACATTTGCTACTTCATTATTTTTCAACGTATATTAGAAATTCTTGAATTAACATTTTCATGGTTGTTTAAAAATGTAAAATACAACAGACATTATCGCCACTGCCCAATACAGTTACTCAACCAATGGTTGAAATACCACTTAGGGTCCTTCAAGAGTAGTGTGAATAGGCACTTACTAGAACGCGTATCATCTTTCGATCAAATTATCACTTGGCATCAGGTGGGATCATGGTTAAATACTAATTAAATCTATAAAAGTAAATAAATACATATAAGTTTGTCGTGTCTAATTATTATATTAGTGTGACAGGGATGCATCTTTTCAAATCTCTTAGTTCGTCAAGGTCATATGCTCACTACGAACTATACTTCCCCGCGTCCCTTTACACCCCGTTCATTGCGTTCTGTGTAGTATCTTTTAAGATGTATTGAGTCGACAGTTGCAATTTTGAAATTATTTCACACGTTTTCAATGACAAACTATTAAGATAATTCCGTTTCATAATAGTATACGTTATCAGCAAATATTTATTAAATCGTGACATGATAAACTTTGTTTATAGACATATTGATCAAATTTTAAAGGGTCCTCCATCATGAAAATTTATCGTCGCGCGTGATCGGTACTGTATCATTTTACGTCGTTAAACTTTCCCTGCTTGTCAACATTAGCCTGCTTTTGGGTTATCTCGGGCATTACGATGACATGAAAATATTGCCAACGCGATATATTATACAATAAAGATTTATTTATAACCACAAAGAACTTCGGCACACATAGTATGTGATAATCGTTTATATGAAGGGTTTTGTATGGTCATATCGTCAATTCTTCACTCTATAAAATTGCCGATTAAAACTTTACAGCTCAAGCTAATGGTCACTACATTAAATAGATGAATCAAGGAGTGGCTTGATACCTCCATGGTGGAGTTTGTTACTCAACTTAATGTTCTAATTCCCTGCAGGCGTCCACAGTACACCTCTAGCGCGCTCTCCTGGGCTATGCGTTTGGTCCCAGACCACGTCAAACCAATTGTCTTCATATCAGCCGTCACAGAGCGCCGCCATGTTTGTTTAGGACGGCCACGTTTCCTTGTTCCCGGCGGGATTCACTCCAGGGACTCCCTGGGAATAGCTTAGTGTGTTATTGTACAAACTTATGCGTGAATTTAAAATGTTAGCTATTTAAAAGTATGAGACAAGCTATTCATTTATAAAATATAAAGTGTTAGTCAATTGTTTCAAAATTATAAAAATTATTGGTTAGTGGTGCCCTCTATCCGCGATGTAAACAAGTGAAATTCTTTACAAGTTTCATTCAATGCACCCTTGATGTCTTTCAATGGTCCATTCTCTCAGCAAGTATCCAGCGTCTTCTTTATGTCACAGTTTGTGTATTTTATTTGCTATTTTATGACGTAGTGTTACCAAAAATTTATGTCGCAGCTGCCTCGTAAAAACTCCTTTGTTTTCTTTTCTAAAAGTTTTTCATACAGACTTTAGTATACATTATTACACGTAGAGAACTTAATGTGACATCCAACGACTCTGAGTGGCATAACATTGTATGGTTTTATTGTATTTGAGGTGAATAACATAGTTATGGGCTACAACAGACAACAAACTACGGCTAACATCTTTTACATACCTATTATCTGCTTTAATAATTTAGTTCTATTAGTTTCAATCCGATTGACTTGTATTCTATGACAAAAACGATCTACGAACGAAAACAACAATAATATATACAAAAACACATAAAACAACAATAGTTAATAAATTCTAGTCTTTTCTAGTACTAAATTGGTGTGTCTATTTAAATGTAAAACAATGTTTTTTGTCATTGTTATTTCTCCTGAAATAAAACAACTCTTGTGTTTTTTTCAGTAGGTTAGCGGCGGCTGCGGCGGCGGTACTAAACAGTATTATGCATCTCTTATTCTGCAAAGCTTTGCGGAGTAGGAAGGCTTTGTTGTGAAAATTGAAATTTGGCTGCGCGCCAATCTTAATTATAACAGCAAGCAATGATCAACAGGTCCTCTGTTTGCACATATAAGGAATTATAGATGAAATGGGTTGCCTATTACACTTTTTTTTTCAAGGAACATGATAAATATTTTCCCCTAGTTTGGGGCTAATATAAATCGCAATAATTCTAGTATGTCGAGTAAAACGCTTAGTAAATCTTCTTATCTTTTTTTCACAGAATTTAACAAATAACCCTTTTGGTGTTTCGCTTTTGTATTGGAATGGAATCTTGAGAGATGATAAACTAATTTGATATTGATTGAATAAATTAAACATTAAATTCTCAATTTATATTAAAACTGATACTTTATTAAAACCATTCAACGCTGTGTTAATTGAGAATGATTACGCAACCAAACTTTAATATTCAGTTTTGCATATATTCGATTTATTAACATAATAATACTATTGGGGTAAAATTCAAAATTCGTTTTTTTTACTTTTCTTTTATTATATCAGTAGATTTTTGTTAATTTACTAATATTTCTTGTAACCATTCTTGGTAAGCTTGAAAAACCTTGTGTTACTTTTGGTTCACGACAATAGTCGAATGGCGGGATTCGAAACCACGATCGGTAGTCCGTACCAATAACTATTAAGCTATCGGCGCTTGTATTTCGACCAATGCGCGACCAGTTGTTGTTCCTTTTCTTCCCACTCTTTCTTTTCCTTTCTTCCTCTCTCTCTCTCTCTCTCTCAACTTTACAGTAATATTTTTACAATTCAACCATCAATAAATAAACAAAGTATTAGAAATCGGCAGTGCTCTTATTGGGATGCTAGTAATGTTAACAATTTTCATAAATATTTTTGCGCAAATGTCCACAGAATACCATAACACCCGGGAGACAGGGACTGTCGAGTCTGGGCACGTCTGTTCGATCGATATCGTCGCTGCCTTATAGTCTGCACTTCGCTTTCAATCACGCACTGTCTGAACGATTTTAAACACTATAGGTATGTAAAATTAAATACAATATCACTTCCTAAAACTAAACAAGTACAAATTTACGTTTGGTGCAGTTATTTTTAAGCTATTTGTTCTACATAATCAGCTCACTATACATCCCCACTGAGGGGCTCGGAGCCTACCCGATTACGAAAGGTGACTAGGCCATAGTCAACCACGCTAGCCTTGTGCGGGTTAAGCTATTTAACCAAGTAAAAATCACTTTCGAATTATCAATTCCTTTCTACCCCCGTTTACCTGTTGAACGTGACTTTGGCTATGAGCCAAATAGCTCTTAACCTTTTCTAGCTCTTTAGTAATAATTGGTTTTATTTTAGTTCGACCTGTATAATATCCTCATAATCGTTTAATATTTAATTGTTTTATTTTTATTTTACTTAATACAATTTAATCTTCATAGTATAACTTATAAAACGGCTTAACTCACGTGCAACTCGGTGTCAGTACCGACTAGTTTCGAGCCCCCGATGGGCTCAATAGTTGCACGTGAGTTAACACGTTTTATAAGTTATATAGTAAAATGTCTCACGAAAGTTTTAATAGTTTAATCTTCATAGATTGATGATATATATTTCATTACATATAAACCTTTCTGCTCGTTGAATTCATCTATATATAGAAATTGTAAATGGGTGAAATCGAAGTTGAAGGTTAGGTCACGATCCATTTGTAGAGTTTGTTAATTAAACCAAAAATAGAACATTGCCAATGTATAAACAAACGATTTGTAGCTTGTAGCACGGCAACCCTGGAAGTTGTTAAATGGTTGCCATGTGACGGTAAAAAAAAAACTCTTAAATGGTGGACGGGTCAAGATAAATTTAAACGAAAACCCGTCACAAGGGCTATTTTGAGTAGCAAACTTAAGATCGAGTCTCGCTTAACCGTTTTGTTGGTTGAATCTCCATAGTGACAGAAGCACCGTGCTTTGACAAGCGACACCGTAATCATACCAATCCCACTCACCCTTAAGAAGGACCTCCGATGTCGAAGAACGACCGCTTGAATACGTGATCTTTAGCCGTCTTATATTTATTTAATGGACATGTTTTTAGCTCTTTAGTGTGCTAAATATTGAACAACGTTTATTGGCAGGTAACCAAAAGATTGCAATGAAAAGGAAATATCAACAAATTGGCAATAAAGGCGGAAAGATGATTTGTAAGCGGTATCGGGAGGCGGTTAAATCGTAATACAACGTTGCCAAATGATAATCGATCTCGGGCGATGTTAGTTTGGGACAGGTCTGGCAACGACCCAACTTCGGATACTTCTCTTTATAGAGTAAAGTTCAGTACAACCTATAAATGCTTAGTGTTTTTAAAAGGATATTTTCTTAGACCACTCGCAAGTAAGGGACTTGCCCTTCCGTGTTCTCTTATGAGTGCCGTTAGCGAGCACCGCATCGCTTTAGTCGGTGTAAGTCCGACATAATCCGACTCAATGCACAACGAGTCGGTTATACATAAATACATACGCATATGCCGTGTAAAAAAACATATTTTTTGTCATTTATCATTAAGAGACGAGTCCTTTGGTTCCCGACATACAGTATATGCCACAATAACGCGAACAACATTACTTCGCTGTCAGTTGGGCGCAAACAGTACGTTATATGAATAAATTCTGATATAGAATACATGAACACTTCGCATAAACAAGATAAAACATCCTAAGGCGTTATTGAAACGTCGCACGTAAAGTTCCAGAGAGCGTTGGTTTTGAATAAATAATATCATTCGATATTGCAGTATCAAATTTAATAGGTTCTATAAGTAACTTCAAGTAACGCAAATTGTACTTTTTGTTAAGTAAGTCAACAGAAATTAACAAATATTTGATTTCTTCCCAATCGAACTTCCTGTTATATTTACGTTATAACATCATATATTGTATGTCAACGTTTTCATTGTCGTGGTGATCTCTGGGGGAGGTCTACGCTCAGCAGTTGACGGCATGCGGCTGATGATGATGATGTTGAAACGATTAATTTAATTTCGAATATTCAGTGTCGTAAAGAGAAGCATGATTTTTTTTGTAATAATATACAGATCTTTGATATTGAAACAATTTTGTAATCGCGTCATATTTGCATTGTAATCAACATGCGGAAAAGAAAAAGCCAGGTTTCATTCTTAAAACGACGATGCCGAAGCATCTAAAGCGGAATAAACATAAATTACAGCGAGATTCTGTGAAATTATTCTGTAGGATAAAATTTTCAGCGACCCCTTTTCATTTTGTCGTTCAAAACTTCCATGTCTGTTTATAATAAAAATGTAAAATAATGGACACGAAAAAATGGATTTTTTACATGATCCTATAATCAATTAGAATCATTTTATTAAATCTTTAATTACATTGTAACGATCTTATGTCGTTTACATTGCCTTCTACATGTTGAATTTAAAAAATAAATCATAGTTTAAAATAACACTGGCCATCTAGATTGTCAGAATTGAACGTACTTTTATATGGAATAAAGAAACAATGTTAAAAGAAAAGAATTTTGCACATGTTCACAATTAGTCGATGTTTAATATATTTTGATTAGTAAGGTAGTATTTTGACTTCAGTACATATACCATTAAATACAGAATAACTAGGAACGTTTACAAAGAACAAAGAGTTTTCTACGCTTACAATAAATAAGAAGTTTCAAGGAAAACTTTCTTGAAGTTTAAGACAAGTTTTTGTTGTTAGGTTGTTAGCTTTCAACAAACTCGTGGCTCGTAAACAAACTATTAGCACCTCACATCTCACCGCGGTGTCGCTTTTAATACGAGAATTGTTCGAAATAAACATATGTTTTTTTATTACACTAAGCTTTTGAGGTTTAGGTTCAAAGATTTTTATTTCTCATAAGAAATTTCACTTACAATGATAATTATGTTCTTACAATGTGTGGACTTGCGGCTAGATACAATGTTCATCTACATCGTATAAATAAAAAGAAAGACTGAACACAACAATAAGAGAATAGAAGTAAGCACAGATCATAAAGTCTGAGACGTTGAGATTCGTCACGACAGTCCGGTAATAACATGTGATCTAAGTTTCCGTTTAAAATAGTTAACCATAATGCAATTATTTATCTCGTTTAGCATTGAAAATTGAGGTTTTACATCTGATTCGATGTAATAACTTAATAATCGTATTGTTATTTCACATGCGGTAGACATAAATATAGGTCATAATTAAGGATGAGGTAAATTAGTATGACAATAGACCTTCGTAATCCGTAATCCGACAAGCGACAGCTTCCATAAATTATCCTTTCAATCGTGACGTCAATCATTCCTTTCATTTGTGTTTTATTACGTCCCTTTTGTTACTCCAGTCAAAGCTATGATAGGATTAAATTTCAATTTTGCTCCTCTATCTAAGTGATTTAACTTAATCACTAAAGTTTTCTTATTGATATCCAATAAATTATTGCCTTATTAATTTGAATAATTATACATAGTTGACAGAAACATAAATTTTAAATAAAATTGTATAACTAGGAAAATACATGTCACGAGGGCGCCACAATCGCCTTCATTATACTAAACTTTAATAAAAAAACACTAATTTAGATAAAGGACTTTGTTGAAATTTTGCATAGATGAAGAACGTACTCAACAAGGCTTCACAAGCTACTAATTGAGTTGTTTTTTTAATCACGCACAGACGGAGTAGAGGTCGACAGCTAGTATGAAAGTTATTGATAAAAACACGTTTACAAGTAAACCTATTTGTTTATTTCTATTTCGTAAAAAGTGGAAAGAAAACTACCATTTGGAAAATTGTCTAAATACATCTTATAACTGAATTTAAACGATTTGATTATAAGTAATGTTTGCAAAAGTTATTCGGAATGTAACCTAAAGATAATATTGCACATTTCTCTAATAGCGAAGTCGTGTACTACACTTAGCGATTATGATAATTTGTATGAAATATTAACATGTTATGGCCGCATTCATTAACAGACTTTATTTTAGAAAAGGAAAATAAGAAAATCTACTTACGGAGAAGGGAAATATTGCGCTGAACATTAAAATTACAATACTATAATAATAATAACAAGTATCCATTATAGCTGTTATACTAATATTATGAACACGAAAAATTTAGTTCAATATACTACTTATAAAACGGCTTAACTCACGTGTAAATCGGTGTAAGTACCGACTAGTTTCGAGCCCATCGGGTTACGGCCCCACGTTATATCGTTCCCGCTCACCCTGAAGATGAGCTCGGTATAGCTGGTACAGCCGTTTTATAAGTAGTATAATGAAATGTCTCACGAAAGTTAATTTAGTTGGATGTTCGATATTACGTATTTCTGAAACAGTTGGACGGGTCTCACTGAACTTTGACTCAGATGACTCAGATGATGAAAGAACACATAGGCTAATTACTCAGTTTTTTATTAATCCGCGCGCACAAAATCGCAGACAAAAGCTAATGTACTAATATAATCAAACAGAGTTGGTTAATTTTTAAAACACATTCATAGTAAAGGTACATTAATTAATTCATAAAACGAGAATGTAATAAAATTTTACTGGACTTAAAATTACATTAAATTGCATTCTTCAACCTGTAATGTTATCCCCCGCCCGCAACCTCGTAATGGAACATATCTGTCGTGCTACCTTAAATACTTCATTGTAGCTGTACGTAGAATTAAACTTTATAAAACATTAGCTGTATCCTGCGACTCCGTTCACGCAGAACTAAAAAAAAAGTCTGATATGTTCTTAATAACTATTGTGTTCTTCCAGACACTGTTTCACATCTATGCTGATATTCTTGACATACTACCGTAAGAAATATCCATTCAATTACCTATAGTTTAATAATTAAAACGATTTTTTTTAAAGTCTAAACTTATAATAAATTTAGTAAAAGTTAATCAATTGATTATTAAATAGTCCTGTTTATAAAATATTATAAAGCGAAGTCGGTGGAGGCGAGGCCGGCGGAGTTTTCATTAGATTTAAAATTTCCCTGAATCTTTGAGCTCATTAATTAACGACTTACTCAAACTTGCTTCGTTTAACTTCAAAGTAGAATCAGTTTTAAAGCATCCGATGATATAACCAACTAGAAAAAAACTGCTCCTTTTAAGATTATAAACAGAATAATTTTGTAGAAATTCGGTTTTATGTATTATGGTAAAATAAATAGAATTATTTTCTTTAAACTAAGCCTTTAATTCGTACGAAATATAACCTTAGACATTTGATGGTGCAGTTGTTAAGCGCTTCACCGGACTTTCAACTTGTCCAGGTTCGGTGGCCGGCATATATAAATGTGTTTTTCGATTTTCGAGTTACATATTTACATTTATCCGACGTTAACACGGTGAAGGAAAACATCGTAATTCAAAGATATGTGTGAAGTCAACCAACCCTCACTGGGCCAGCATGGATGATTATGGCCTAGCTACCCTTAATAATAGGGTAGGCTCCGATGATCTTATAAGGGAGTTATAGTGATAACCTCATGTCATATATACCTTTTAAGATGTCATCGATAGCTTATAGAGTATCGTGGTCAAATGACGCGGTACGGGAAAGATACGTCTAAACTTCAGACTATATAATCAGTCATACTGTTTTCTTCGTAGAATTGTTAGTTAAAAAGATTTTCATTATTTTAGTAAATAATGTAGCTATGATACAAAGTCGTCCAAACATACCATTTTAATAGGCTGTATTCTAAATCATTAGACTATTTTCACAGTAAATATTTATATCCAACCTAATTGGTATAAAAACATGTGAAAGCTTTGCCGCGTGGGCGTGTATCCTTGCTCGGTGTGTGGGCGTAGAACTCGTGTAGGCGGCTGGGAAGCGCTCGTTTTTGCTACGCTTTTTCTTTGTTATTATTACAATTTCAAAGTGAACTTTGAATGTATTTTATCATTGTGCAACAACGTATAATTATAAGCTAATTGGTATTTTAACTAGCTTTGTATGGGCGGATTGGAGATATACATACATGTTAAGTTTTATCCATATCCATGCAGCCGTTTTGGAGATAACTTCTAACAAACATCCATACAAACTTTAGCATTTATGGTATTAGTAACATGTAGTTTTTGGGAAGTATTAAATTATGTTAGTTTGTTGTTGATTAAACACAAAACGAGTAAAGTGTGTAACTAACTGTAACCGTACAGCGAACTGTGCAGTGCCGATAAAAACATTGTACATGTAATGGTACCACGTATTCTAATATAATTTTATAATAATTGTATTTGGTTAAAATTAAATTATAAAAAGAAATGTAAATTTAATGGATCTCATTTTTTTTTCAAAAGCACTAACATTTCTACTCCAAATACTTTGTGTATTGTCCGTCATGAGTCTATAAGAAGATTTATATGTAAAATATTTACTCAAACTAAACAATTCAGATGTTGTCATTGCCAGAGAAAGGCTTAAGGTAAATTCATCGTTCTTAAACTCTGTCGCGGGCTTAGCCTTATTTGGACAAATTACATTAGAGCCTCTTGACAGGCTTTACTTTGCTCGAGTTTTTATTTCTGAAGCTTACGTGGCTTGAGGTACGTGAATTCTTATTTAATTAACCAAAAATATCCTATTTCCTTTTATAACATAATTAACTAACTAACTAGAGTGGCGCAGCGACCCGAAGCGTGTCTTGGCCTCCGACAACAAAAGCCTCCAACCAAGTCGATCCCGCGCCATCGCGACCGAGTCCTTGCTGCTCTCTCAGGTCTTTCTGTACCTCGTCTACGCAGCAAGACCTGGGGCGATAACATAATTAACGTATGTTTATTTATTTAATTCTAACCTAAATAAGATTTCTTGTGCCGACTAAGCTCTGGGCTTTTGCTAGGTATTGACGACAATTCGAGTGAGTGAGTGAATGATCTGAAATCTACTAAGCTAGCTATTCGTAGTTTTGTTTTTCATTTCATTCATTCAAGAGTAATCAAGATTCCAATCAATTTTCATTCGCAGTAAATATGTCAGCGTCTGGTATGGAGGGAGCTGCGTATACAGCTGAAATAACACGGCTCGCCTCCAGCGCTCGTTGGCTCGATGCACATTCAATTAATCCAATTTCGCAACACTCTCGAACCTGCGTTATACTTGTCTACACTTTTCCCGTGATTGCACTCACCGTTGTATTTGTAATATTAAGAACAAGTTATATTAAAAAAAATATATATATTTCAAGGTATTGATTAAATTGATTTTATCACAGTTCTATTACATCCTAGCATTTGATAATCATGTTTAGAAGATAGTAAAACATGCAATCCGCCATTTTGTAACGGCGGCCATATTGGATTTATTAATAGAGTGCAGTACACTACTCGGATATTTACAAAAATATGTCATCCGCCATTTTGTAATAGCCGCCTCATTAGATAAGAATATTAGTACAAAATATTGAATTACAAAGTATCGACTATATGTCTCTGTGTGTGTGTGTGTGTGTGTGTGTGTCTGTGTGTGTATGTGTTTTGTCACAGGTCAACACCGCGAAGGTGGCGGGTACGTGTTGCACAATGTAATTTTTCATATCAAGCACAATCCTTTCAACTTAAGTACCATGAATCAAACTTGTTTCCGAAATAATTTATTACTACGTCATATGCAACGAAAAGATCGTTCGTTTTGGTCAACTTCAGGCAGGAAATGAAAAATGATAAATAACCATTTGTGCGGCGCACCGAAGGCTTTTTTTCTAAAAGCATTCGCAGTAAATCTCTCGCATAAACATTTCTGAATTAACCACCTTAACACTAGTATTACTTTAGTTGCAAGCAACACATATGTGTGTGAATATAGACCTGTGCTGAATAGTAACCTAACCTCTTCCAATCTCATGTTAGTTGTTTTGTTCAAATTTTATGTATCACGTGTTGTTGCCGGTGACTTCATCGGCGTGGAATTTAAAAAAAATGTCTACAATACTCCTGCACGTATCAGCTTCGTATGAGTATAATTTCCGTTAAAGGCCACTTTTAAACTTCTTATCCTCTCTTCATTATATAAATATAGATTATTTACATGAAAATATAAATAATAAAAATAACAATTGTATGTAGTTTTTATTAAGAAAATGTGTAACTTTGAAGTCTTCTTTAGAATTAAAAAAGAAAGAATGCCGTTGATATAAATACAAATAAAAAGAATTTAGAATGAAACGGAAAAGCCAAATGAATTCCATCTGCTAAGAATATAGATGAGCACCCTTCCTTCCTCTTCATATTTTATTTTTTAAATTGTCTTCAAACGAATACTTCCATTTAAACAAATGGGAAAAAGTTTGAATGTCATTTGTTTTCTTTTAATTTAACTCTTGACTTTAAACTAATTCTTTATTTAAAAGTACTTTTTTGTACATGTTTTTTGTCAGTGAAAATAAACAGTTTGTCGCAGTTTTTGTGTTATATTAAAATTCTAGTAGCTATCAGACTACATCACGTCAGTTGATCGAAAGCATAATCGATCCATCTCCCGCCCGCAGACATTAGTGCCTGTTGCTTTATCTCTTGCCATTTGAGTCGTTACGAACTTATCGATGATATTTTGTGAGATGACATTTGAAATAAAATGTGCCAAAATATGTATTACTTCAATTCAAGTATCATATTTTCTAACTAATGTTATTTATAAATTATTGCAATTTTACAAGGAAACTTTAACTTGATAATGTGTTTTTTATGTAATCCAAAAAAAATCGTTCATATCTACGTTATGTACTTATGTCGAGAAACCATTTTCTTTTAATTAAGTCGCATATACGTATCTTAAATTCGATAATATAGATTTTATTAAGGACAACAACATATGGAACCAAATATTAATTAGATTAAAAAATAATAAAGACTAGGTCGTTGTAAAGTAATTTGATATGTCAGAGAGTACGGCAAGTGATTGAAACTCTCGTGACGTAATCACCTGTTAGTAACGCCCGGCAGAAATATGGTGGGCAACGAACAGTAAAGGGAGGACGATTTACGACTGGCCCACATCGCACCGAGATTGTACTCATATCGACGCTGACTGACTTTATACGAGCCGACTCCAACTCATATGCTATAAAGCTAAGATCGGATCACTGATTGGTTCATATTTGAATCATCTTAAAAGATAGTATATTTTCAAACACAAAAATTCACATACGACTACTAGGATTTCCTAACCTAAAATAAATACCGTTGATACTACTTATAAAACGGCTTAACTCACGTGTAAATCGGTGTCAGTACCGACTAGTTTCAAGCCCATCGTGGGCCCCCGAAAGCCGTTTTATAAGTAGTATAGTGAAATGTCTCACGAAAGTTTTAATAGTTTAAATACAGTTGAACTAATATTAGTAGACATTTATATATAGTGAAAAGTCTCTCAATGTAGAATGTCACATGAAAAAATACATGTCAAGTATACTAAAAATAAAAATCTTGAATTTTTATATAACACATATTAATATTTTAGAATTTATTGACAGATAAAGGTATCGGAAAAGTTTTTTGAGTACAACAGAATTTCATTTGAGAATATTCTGAATTAATATTATTTACTTTGGTACAACTGTACCAACATGTGATGATACTATTAACATTGATCGGACGAGCCGACATCTCATGATATACCAGTCATCATAAATAAGATGTACGTTTATCATATTACACTGGCCATGACATAATTATGACTATATCTAAGTAGGTTTAAAACTGCCACAGTACGAGTCGCAGAAATCTACGCAAAGCAATTTTAATTAACCATTATGACTGTAACAGGAACAAGTAAAGATTTCATAATGACGTCACGATCACACATAGTTACCGTTCAATCACTTACCTGTTGAACGTCGGTCGAACGTCAAGTGTTGGCAAGAGGCCAAATTACATTGGCCATCAAATCTACTTAATTCTCGCTATTAACGAGCAGTCACGGAGCTGACGACAGATCGCGGTCAACACTGATGTTCCTTTTAGTAAATAAACATTATTCTATTTTCATATTCAAAATTTTAATAGAGAAAATAAAAGAATATCCATTATGAAAGATTTTTTTTTTATTAGAAACGCTTCGAATATCGGCAAATTTGATTTGAAAGAGATGTCAAATTTTTATTTAAGGAAATGAAATGAAAGGCCGGAATGATTTATGAAGACGATTTTTATTTCTAGAATAAAATTCTAAATTGGAAATGTAATTTAATAATTCGACATTTCGACAAATATAATTGTGGCATTTAAAAAAATTACTCATCGACTTAGCCTGCCCAGTGTTGGACGTAGGTCTTGCCCAATGCCTTCTACAGTATGCGGTCCTCCTTCCGCATACAACGACTTCCCGCCGTCCGTACTAAGTATTAATTAAAATTCACAACAATAACGTAAACAATCTTAGATGAAAATAATTCTATTATTTTACACTAATTACTGAAGTATATAGCCCAATTAACATCAAACTTAAATAAACTAGGTACTTTGCCCTTACTGTACAAGGTTTCAAGATTAAACTGACTATAAACCTTTAGTATTAACTGAACAGTCGAACTGTACAGTTTGTAATTTACAGATTTTAGTTTTACCTACAAATGCATAGTTATAAGTGTATGACTGTTCAGTTAAAACTGTAAATGTCTAGCTTAAGAAAAATATCTGTAGTTTTTATAATGACCTCGCTTTTTTAAATTAATATTGCTTACGATCCCTTATGTTCAGTAAATGTGTTCAGTAACTCTTAGTAAGGTATTTGTAGCGCTGTAATATATCGCTTCTACGTGCTTAGTGGTTTGTTTCTTAGCGTTTACGGAAGCCAACGTCTGCGGTCGTAACTTATATATGTTTACTATTTCCTCTAAATATACCTAATATTCTTACGTACTTCTTTTTAATTTAAAGACTTTGTTTTTAACAAAAGAGCAAGCCGTATAATAAACATTACTTATTTAAGCATCGCTATAATTACCATTAGCTGTAGTAAGTGACTAAGTCAGCGTGAAGTTAAAAAACGTACTAAGTAAGTGTTCTTCCCGACTGTGTTCTAAATCTAGTCCAAATTTCAGCTAGATCCGTTTAGCCATTCTGGAGATAAATAATAGCAAACATCAGTATAGACTTTATAGTATAGTCTTAAACAAAACAAAAGAAAAACAAATACTTTCAGAGCTGCAGCAATGTCGAGTTAAATACCAAGGACAATCAAGATAAGACTTATTAAATATAATATTTTTTATTAAACGTTAATAATAAAAAGTGTAATTTGAGTAACAAAAAGAAAGGGATGTCTTTTGTAAAACACCGCTTTGCCTCAATCCTTATAATATTATGAGGACCTCAATAGCATTCCCCGGCCCTAAACTTTGTAAAAGCTACGGGCGCTATAAAGAGAAATGAGTTTTAAGGGTCAACCTAATTAGTGTAATTTGATCTAAACGACACTTTTTTTTGGTCCGCAGATAGCTTTAGAGGATGCGAATTCTTCAATTACACAGCTTTGAACGTCTTTGTAAAAAGACAATGGTCTCTTGTTATTTTAAATTGTTTTTTTTTTGTTACGTGTACCCATTGATAAATAGAACATGGAAAAAATCGAGAATGGACTGTCGGCAACTAGTCGGTGCCGTCACCGAAATTTAAACGTGTGTGTTACGACAAATCGTTCTTAATTACTTTACAATAATGTTTCAAAGTTTAGACTATCGATTTTTTCTAAAAGAACATAGTCTCCTGCCAAGGTAAGGGGGGAAGTTGTCTTATATTAATCTATTATCTATAATCTATAATCTCCTTATAAAACAGCTCATTATTCGTCCTCACCGAGGGGCTCAGTGCCTACCCTATTATTAGGGGTGACTAGGCCATATAGTCAACCATGTTAGCCCAGTGCATGTTGGTTGACTTCACACATATCTTTGAATTACTTCGCCGATATGTGAAGGTTGCATTTTCCTTCACCGTAAGAGCGTCGGATAATGTACATATGCAATTCGAAAATTGTAAAACACATTGGTACATGGCGGGGATCACACCTGGACAATGTCGAGTACGAACCGGTCCTATCAAGCGCTTAACAACTGCGCCACCGACGCTACCTTATATTAATGAAATTTCATTTAGATGTAATCGTTTTAATCCACAAATCAGGAAGTTGATAAACGTAAAAATACATTATTAAAACCCTTACAATATTCAATCAAAGTTAGATGTGAAATTTTGTAAGTTAACAGGAAAGTTCAGAAAGTTACTGGAACAGGGGTTATCTTGATACTCGGGAAGAATTCTTAACTTTCAGAGTTAAGAAGTTAAGGGTCAGCGTTACTGGAACACAAAGATCGGGTATTCTTGATACTTGGAAAAACATCGCAAATGATGTACAGAACAGTCTTGGTACTTGTATTATATGAATAAGTAAATTATTCTAGTATCAACATTAACCGGAACGTAGTTTGAAGGTTACAGAGCGAAACTAACAGGACGTGTTCGCGCATCTTGAAATCACTGAACTGTTCAACTAAATTATGCAGCATATGTATATTAAAGCAAGGATTGGGTTACCCCTTGTCAAAACAATAAAACAAAACAAAGCTGATTTTCATTCTTTTTTTTTTATTTAATGCCCGTTACGCATCTTTTTAACTAAAGAATGGACTTACTTTTAAAACTGCGCAAACTGAAGATGTGTAGGTAGATTTAGATACTAAAATGTAACATGTGAAAATAACTTCAAATTATTTTAATTAAAAACAACACCAGTATACGTCTGTGCAACGACATCTAGGCGACAGCTGTGCTTTAAGTTGAGAACTATTTCGTTCCGGAAAATACTCTTTACGTAAAATTCACAATTTGTCAGTGAAGTTGTCGCTTGATTTAAAATACGCAGAAAATGCTAACTAAACTAGTACAAACATAACTTAAACTAATCCTAGTATCGATATTAACGTTTTGTAGTCAAATTACAGAATCCGATGCTATTAATGGGGTTCCTGGTGTCCAACTGATTCTAAAGTAAAACATAACAAAACCATGAAGTCATTCTCTTCGTATCAACTAATATAAGAAATGTTTTGTAATGACACTTTGACTGTACATTACCAATTTTTAAGAGGTAATTTAAATTTAATCCTGCATTTAAATGTATTTTAAAATTGAATAAAACACAAGTATTTGGCACAGCAGCGTGCAGTAAAGGCCGCCGATGTTATTTCACTGCAATCGGCACGAAGTTTATTCAGCCATCCGACGATGAATTTGCATTTGACTAAAGTTGATTGGAATTTAATTACGTACTGAATGCAATACGCGCTCAAATCCACTTTGGTATATCAAAAGAAATACTTTTAACTACCAATTATACAAAAAAAGTTACGTAATCTACCGTTTGTATTAATACCATAGATTAAAATTTAACACGTTCGCTGCGGCTTGAATTCTTGCGTACTTTTCGTCCCAGCGGTACAAGATGTTATCAACCTGCTCCATGACTAGACGTCAATGGGACACGCGGTCCATTAGACCCCACTTCCTATAACAAAGTTATGCCCGTCGCACCACAGGTAGTGCACGTTTTTCCTTGCCGCATGCCGCACCACAGAGAAGTTGCTTTAGGGATAATTTAGACCTCGTTTCGCAACGAACGTGTTTAACTCTACT
>JAODUI010000030.1:1462039-1491778 GCA_027563995.1 Papilio gigon | reverse complement strand
GCCTTCCGCATCCAACGACTTCCTGCCGTCCGCACTAAGTCGTCGGTCCACCTGGAGGGAGGACGACCCACACTCCTTAATTCGTTCGTCAGTTTTCAATTTTTATTTGATATAACGTCTAGAAATATGGACTTATTGTAATAATCTTAAGTAATCGTGCCTTTTTAGTATTTTATGATCAATTATTTTATTGTTTTGTTAATGTAAGTTTATTTACCCATCGTGTTCTGATGTCAGTTTTAATTATTTTAATTTTATTATAAACATAAAGCTATGTACTGATGTGTTGGTTACAATAATTCATTTTTGAATTTAAATTACTTTGATAGTAATGAAAATAACTCTGCAATGCTGACGAATACATACTATAAATAGATGAATTCTAGAATATTCTACGTTTATATAGAACGCTGATATCTAAAAAGATACAGGTTTTATATTTATTTGGTACATATATAAAAAACAAAACATAGTTAAATGCTGGTTTTCAGCAGACCCTTTGATACTCGTAGATAACCCATAACATACAAAATTATCAAACATGCACAAACGTTTTTTTTTATAATTATTGTAAGTATATCTCTGCCTTTAAAACAAAAAAACAATAAAGCGAAAGTTATAAAAGACGTCGGAATCACGACGGCTCATACTTGCTGCCTGAAGGTGGAGAGATAGTTGAAAGGTAATTTTACTTTCATTGTAATATTAATATACATATTTATAGAAATAAATAAAACTACAGTAAATTAGGGAGCATTTTGTAAACGTCCAACAGTGGGCAGACAAAGGCTGCTAATGAGGAAATTAATTGATACATTGTGCTGATACAAAAACATGAGCAAAAAATCTTGCTTCGATGTTGGTTTGGCGGGATGGCGGGATTCGCATCCACGACCCCTAGATCGGTAGACCGTAGCCTTGTGAGTCTATTCGCGTTTCGAATTGTATTAATCCATGTCGTATGCTGAGTTTCATCGGAGAGCTGGGTTGGCTGGAGTAATCCATGGCCCAGGCTCACGTGAAATATACGCTAGACGAGGAGTTGCGGAAACTGTAGAGCTGTGTAAACTGTGTAGTAGTAGATAGGCTCGAAAGTGATCGGTACCGACACTGAGTTACACGTGAGTTAAGCCGTTTTTATAAGTAGTGTTAGTGAAATGTCTCGCGAAAGTTTAATAACATCTTCATAAAGTTATTACAGTCGACGACAACAAACAAATGTAAATATGTTACAGCATGCGACGTATTTTGTTGATACTCGCGATCGCAACAGCCTGCCTGGCGTATTGCCCGAACCCCGACACAACTGGCTTCAGAAACAGCGAGTGGCAACCGAATAATGTTCTCATAAAAACTTTGAACTTCTTTTACGACAGTATGTAAGTACGTTATACAAGGTTCACAATCATTAATGTTTGTTTTTTAAACTATAGTTTAACATAAAGTGTTCGCGTATTCAATACCGCATCTTTACGATCTACTACTTTGTAACTGGTCACCACACAACATCATGACCCAAAGCCATGTAAAAAACTTCACACGGAACACTGTAGATCTGTCAGCAAAGTCTATCAATTCCAAGTCAAGAAATACCAAAAGTAAAGTTTTATGTAACAGTAAATATAAAAAACTATACAATTTTTTTATAGAGCTTTAACTACAGCGGACACTTGTTCACCACAGAAGCGTTTTATATCACTCTACGTGTTAGCTAAGACATACTTCTTGTCTTCCAATGACACGAACTACGAGAGAGCCATCGGTGACGGTAGGCGTAAAGCGGAGAAGCAGCTAAAACAAACCGCCGCAGCGATCGCTGGGCCCTTCCGAGGATTGGTCGATACCGTACTGGCTGTCATTGATCAAGTAATAAACTATTTTTTATTAGTCATCATCATCATCATCAGTCCTAATCTACTCACTGCTGGCCATACACCTTCCGCGATGCCTTCCACAGTATACAGTCCTTCCGCATCTAAATATTTCCCGCCATCCACACTTAATTGTCGGCTCATTTTCTTCTCGTTCATTCGCTTCGACAAAAGAGCGACGATACATGGATTGTTGTACCGTTAGATGCATTACTGGCTGGCGTAAATATAGCGAACAACAATCATTTCAAAATCTATAACTTTAAATGGTCCGTAGCCGTTCTTAAGCTTATGAAGTAATCTGGTAAATTACCAAATACACGTTGTCCCTACCATGTTTGAAACATCAATAATAGTGTACTTAGATTTTTTTAAATGAAATATTAGCAACTAAGTCGTAAAGCTTGCGTTAGTATATGGTTTACGACGGTAATAGAATTGCGGGATTCGAACTTTCGACCAGGTGATCTGAGTGTGTATTTTTTGTAATGTATATAGGTAATTAAATATCGGGTTCGCGATAATGAAGGCCGTCATTAAATTCCATTGCTTCAATTAACTGGGTAACGTGTATAATTAACTTTGTATTGGAGTCAACCGCTGATTAAATCGGCCCCTTACGGCCCGCGGACGTTATGCCTTCATTATCTTTAATGAACCCATCGACGCTCCGGAATAGTTCGGGTTCGAAGCATTAAAACCTAATTAAACCATCATTACATATCGATAGATTTCGTGTTCAATAGATACTGTTACGGAAATCTTAATTGTCTCCCCCCTTCCGCAACAGAGAATACATCTAATATTGTTGTTCATATTAAAGTTATTATAAAACCAAATTAACATTTGTTTTATCTGAGTACAAGGGTGGTATGAGCCTTGGATTTCCACCTCCAAAACATCTATTGAAATATTCTTCTTTATCACAGTTTTATTAGCTATTCATGTACCATTACGACTAATCTCTAGTTTTGTGCTGTAGAGGATAATAGTTGAACGGCGAGACGCGTGCCGTGTACTGTGATTGAAATTCCGTATCTTTAAGCATTAGGCTACTGGCGCTTTGTGTGTTTTTAAGGTAATTGGAACAATATTTGTTATCACGCTTTTTTTTTTACTTTTGTGCGATGTTAACAGCGCGCCGGCCGCACGCGAATATAATAATAAACCACATACGCGGTTAAATATTATAGTGATAAAGCTATATAGATCACGGACCACGCTCTGACCGCAATGAGCCATATTTACGGCGGCAAAGTGATTATTAAATTAAACACAACTACGTTAATTTAAATTAAAATTATACAATTTATGATAACAGTTATTCCTTGGTGATTCAATGTTGCATTGTTAACGTTTTGGACATATTGAATTGAATAGATTCATTAATGAATAATAATTATATAATATAAGATTATGATATACAATGTTGTATAATATAATATAAGAATAATAATAATTTAGTTTTTTGCGGAAGTCGTAGTGTGGAATGTGTTACAATAAAATATCCTTTTTACCGTTTCACTAACAATCTAAACGAAGACGGTGATCCACGGGCGCGAAAGTTTTACCGAGATTCCGCCAGGGCCGGGTACAGCGGCGGGCAGCGGGCGGCGGGCGGCGGGCGGCGGGCGGCGGACGCTGCAAATCCGTGCTGAAATCTCAAACCGTCTCTACGTGCTCGAGTGCAAATTCACATCGCTCTTGAGTCGACCTCTTGAACGCCACGATTATAGTCAGCGCCCCACTAACATTTCCATTGCTGCATTTCAACTTTATAAAATAGTTGCGATAAGAGATGCAAAAACTATCCGTTTAATTTAAGGATAAGACCATTTCTAACATTCTGACCGGATTTTTATATAATTTAAGTAATGTAACTATTTGTACCAACATTTATTTTTTTAGAAAAATAATGCTTACGAAGCCACCTTTTTGACGAACGGCATCTGAAGCTAATTTATTATTCATATATCGATATTGTAAACACTATCTAACGTATATAGATTCGATTATTGTCACTAAGGCGGTCATTTATTACGTCGGTATTCGGCGGCATTTATTATTTGTTAGGTTAAGTCATTTATAAGGTATATTAAATTTATATGTACATTTTTAAATCAACATAAGGCTCATTTACTAGGTTTCCCAGTATTAAAAGAGGCAATTACTTATTTACTGGCTTATTTTATAAGTATATATGTAAACTTTTTATTTAATTCAATCATAATAGTATAAATGTGCACTATAATTAAGTTACCATACACTGCTGATCGTGGAGTTGTAATAATAATTTATTTATACGAGAAGGGATCGAAAGAGTCGCGGACCGCCTAGTGTTATTTGATCCGGTGCCCATGGACATCAGCAATACCAGAGTAATTACAGATACGCTATGTCCTTGAATGCACTAAGTCGTAATTAAAAATGTAAATTGTTCCACAGCCTATGAACGACGTATTAGCTAGCTGCAAGCCGGATACTTACCAAGATGACTGCAGAGCTAACCTGAACGATTACCGAGCGAGATACGAAAAGGAATGCAAAGGATATCATAACAACGTCGCTTTACATAGCCGTCTTACCCGATGGACCAACAGACAGGATTCTATAGACCACACTGAAGATTTGGTTCATGCTAGTAACACGATGAGAGGTGATAACGCAGCTTTGGATTACTTCCAGAAGACATCTGCTCCGAAATACAAAGACGCCTTGAAAGATCTCCAGGCAATAGTTCAGCAAGTGAAACATGGTGTATTCAATTGTAATGCTTTGTCGTTTGTCAACATCCATTGCTTGTAGATTTGATTAATAACGTTATAATAAAACAGTTTTTGATTTCGATGACTTAAATTGTGTGCCGCCATTTTGATGCTGTCCTATCCACATAGCGTATTAATATAATGCGATTCGCCACAGCGCCATCTGTTAGGCGCGGCAAAAACGGCGCCAACAATAATATTTTAACAAATTTTTGATTTTTTTATCTCGTACCTTTCAAGACTACTGACTTAAATATTTCAGATAAGACTTAACACTTTAAATAATGTCTACCGTCATTTTTTAAAGTGTTAAGTTTGATTAAATTGTTTGTGAGGAAATAAAATAAACTATAGCATTTAACATTACGAAACATATAGCGCCATCTATTATCCAGAACTTAAAGTAAGCTTGGGATACTTTATAGTACTTATTCTTAGATGGCGCTTAAGACATATTTTTAACGAAAAATTGACCTTTTATTATATTTTTAGGTTTTTATAGCGAATATTTATTGTAAAGGAAACATTAAAATAAATACTCAAAAACATAATATTTATTTACAAAAATATTCTTATTAATTAAATAACTTCAAACACCTATCTCTAGTTGTATGTCTAGTATTGGAAAATATTTAAATAAATGTATTGCTATATAATTACACAATTTAGGCCTCTGCTGATACAATATTGATACGTAGAATTCATACATTATTCTAATATTTAATTCTTACAGTTTTTTAAAATGATTTTATGTCAATCAATACTGAGATCAGTTCCTGAGTTGGAGTAAAAAATTAAAAATTAAGAGGAGCGTAAATTAAAAGAAAACTTGCAACTACGACTAGAAAATGACTAGATTATTTTTACAAATTTTACTAACGTACAAAGCAGTCGATTTAAAAATTTACATATTACTAAAAAAAAGCTAATTAATTATATTACAATACTTATCAAATTATTTGTACGTTACCTTCGCGTCGTTCACTATTCGTTTACAAATTCGGTTTTCAAGTCCTTTAAAAAATAATACTATTTCAAACATTGCATAATTTAAATGCTCAACTTGTAGATACTTTATTCTAGAAACATCAATTTTAATACTGTTTACTTGTAACACAACGATATTTATTGTGTGCACTGATGTTAAAGAATTGAGAATTAAGAAAATGCTTTATACAGTAAATAAAACTGCATCAAACTGACTTTGTACTCTCGCGAGTGCCCCAGGGTACAGTCAGTCGTTTCTTTGTTATTTAATTAACAAATGTAGTTCCATACACCATTTCTTTTTAATTATCCCTTCAAGGCGGTGCAGCAACATTGTTGGGAACAATCTCCGACTCTTCATCTGCGGTATCCGCTTCGCTCTCCTTAGAAAGTGGTTCTTCGGGCTCGTCTCTCATCAGAGCTCTGTACTTCTTAGCGATGATCTCCCAATCCACTACATTCTCAATACGTGTCATATTGTTGAAGCTCAACTGTGAGCCCAATGGACTCAAATGCACAACAGACAGTCGTGTAGAATCTAAAATATAAGTTAATTTATCTTTTCAAAAACTTATCGAATCCTTCAAAGCATTAGGTAATGTAAATTGGTGCGATATTATTCCTTGCAGCAATAGTACTAAGGTTTACAATTCTGAAAATACTACTTATGAAACGGCTTAACTCACGTGTAAATCAGTACCGACTAGTTTCGAGCCCCGAGCCGAAACTAGTCGGTACTGATACTGATTTACACGTGAGTTAATCCGTTTTATAAGTAGTATAGTAAAATGTCTCACGAAACTTTTAATAGTTTAATTCTGAAAATATAAAATGTGAGATCTACCTTTTGGTACAACCTGTCCTCTTTTTACCTTGGACAGCCATTTCGCCCCGGCCTTCGATCGAGCACTTAATTGGTCCTGTCTCTGCATTCCGACCATGTGCACCAAACTTGGTCGTTTCTTCTTTGTTAAACGGTTCTAAACATATTTCAAACGTAGTCAAAACCAAAAGAATACAAGTGGTATATTAATAAACGATATAAGAACCCAAACGAGGCGCTTGTTAAAGTGGCATTGGATCGATTTCTGATAGAGAACAACGACAGTTCCATCTAAATCTTACCTTACATCTGTGTATCAGCCACATGAGCCATGTCGTCACCAAATTCAGCGGCGACGGAGCTGTGTTCGTCCGGTGCATGTTACGTATCAACTTAGATAGACCGTACTTCCATTCTGTATCTGATTGTGCCTGTGAATTTAAATCGTTATAGAGAAATATTTATAGTAAATAAACTTCTAAATACACTTTTAACATTCAGAAAACCAAAAAAAAAAGTAATCTCATTTATAAGATTTGGGAATCAGAAAAAATCAATTATATCTCGAAATTTAACTTTTTAAAATTTCGAGAGTAAAGACGAAGTAAATAAAGGTCAAACAGAAGGATCAACTGAAGTTGTTTAAGATGTTTTTTGTTATGAATAATTTGTTTACTCAGATTTATCAGACCTCTTTTTATCAGAATGCAGTGCTGATGTCAATTTATGCGAAAGCTTGTAACGTTTTAAAAAATATTTGATTTTTTTAAATTGCATTTGTTAGTAGTATTAGGAGTTTTTAGAAACAATTTATGTCGCAAGTTGTAGGATAGGAACGTGACAGGCGTAGCGTCAGATGTTCATAGTTGCACAAAGGTACCTGAATTCTCTGATACGTGTCTGACATCATAGCAATCAGTAGATTAATTAATACCACCACCGACACCAGCATGTAAATTCCGAATACAATTTTGAATAAATAATTCGTCCACGCGGGTTGCGTGTTGACGTCGTTCCGAACCACCCTCGTCTGCTCGGTCGTCGTCTGGCCGAACACAGCGAAAAACAGCAGCTCGAAGGCGATCAGTGGGTTCATCGTCACTGCGAACAAAAGCCGAGCTCGAAGTGACCGTGGCATTACCTGTATGCGCTGGTAAGTGTCCGACATCATCGCAATCAGGAGCGTTATGAGCACCACGACAGAGATCAGCAAGTAGCCGCCGAACACGAACTTGAAGAGGTTCTGCGTCCACCAAGGTCTCACGCTCGATACGTAGTTCAAGTCGGACAACGTAATCTGGCCGAAAAGGGCGAAGAACAATTTCTCGAAGGCCTCGATCGGTGACAAAGTTACTAGAAGACAATAGTCAAATGGACCAAATTCCAAATCGCTCGGAACACAGCACGATAGAGAGGTAGGGGTAGCTTAATGCGTCGTCTTGTTTGCGGTTAACTTAGTATCGATGAAGTCGTGTGTTCATGTTTACATGGCATCAATATACCCCTACGACACAAACTAAATTTAATTCCTATTATTAGTAATTATCGTAACAAATGGTTTACTAATTTTTAATTGTTACCAACTTTCAAAGGTAACATTTATTACGATAACTTCTATTAATGGATTCATACAACATCTTTTAAAAAATCAACTAATTTGACATCAAATGTGCACACGGATGGGGTAGATTGACACGTGTAAATGTAATGAAGTTATCATGTTCAGTAACTGATTGACTGTGGTTTGAGTAAGATCGGTAATTTTGTAAAAGTATTTTTCGTTAGTCTCATCAAAATGTTGATGTGGAGTAAAGTAAGCCAATTCCACGAAGCATCATTCCACCCCGATCCTCTCTATGTAGCAGTACATGAACGGTGTCGGCACACCAGACGTGCCACAACGACGACAACAAAAAACACATCCGGTAGCAAAAAAGTGATACCTCGAGAGACTGGTGAACAAACGCGGGACATAAGGCAGCGACAGCGACGGCATGCGCAAAACATAATGCTCCATCAAATGCGGTGAGGTCGGCCACTCATTCCACTAATACTGTGACTGTGACGAGCCATGCGTCTTCTGTGTCCCAACAGACAGCTGGAAAACACATCACTCGTACAATTACACGTAGCGTGTTTGGCATAAAATCGTGTTCTTATCCAACATTATCACACTAATTGCCGAATACATAAGTTGACTTATACTAAGTGTGTTCGTTTGTATTGTACAGACCTATCACATTCCACATTCACTGTGTATTAGCAGCAAAGTTCTAAAGAGTACTAACTTCAACAATAATATCAATAGACGATGGTAACATTCCCGATGTGACGGCGAACATTCAAGCCTGCAAGCGGATGGGTTCCAAATGAAAAATGATGAAGCACACCGATTTGTTATAATGATTTACTTTGTGAGCCACAAAAATATTGATATCGTTTGCTTCTATCTCTAACACGGACTTACGCCCCGTCGGCCCCTGTTTCCTCCGATACGATTCTCCGGAAGTATTATCAACCCATTGTGAACCATATGTCTGTCTTTTCGTCCGAAGGCTATTATCTATTTCATAATAATTAAAATTAAATCGATTGTATCATGAACTACTTCCTTAATACTCCAATCAAGGTTAAATTTTATTCAATTTAGTTTGAATTAACATGTTCAAATTGTTTTCCATGCTCATAATATATTTGAAACACTATCATGTGATGCAGTCGTTTGTTTGGTTAGTGTGTTAATAATGTTTTTAAAAATCTAAATTACAGTTATATAAAAATACATACCGTCTGAAAATATTCTCCTTCTGGCTTGCCGAGCGAACTTAGTGTCTTCAGGTTTATTCAAATTCCTAAACGGTTGATTTAAAGCGACAATATGCATCGAGAAACCGAAAACGAATATAGCTAATACAGCAAGAAACCTTCCTAAATCTTTCATTAAATCGCCTATAATAATAGCCCAAGGGCCAAAGAGATGGTGAAATGATAAAAAGTCCAATATTTGAACACAAGCTAATAAAAAAGAAAGTGCAAAACATTGATTTCTGCAATACATTAGTGTTGGCCAGTACTTGGGCATGACAAATATCCATCCGACGACATGGGTCGCGACCCCAATCATACCTAATAGTAATACGGCTATTTTTATCCATCCTAAACCTGACTTATCACTAGGATTCGTTAATTCTAAAAGGAGAAGGCCACTCAATGAAATGAGCAGCATCCATTCGTACGATCTCGGGACCAGACTTTCCCTAAAAATAGAATTATAAATTGGTGTTATCGCTACTAAGGATAATAATATCATTAGATAAATATGCGCCGTTAAATACGACATGAACTTAATAATTGGAATTTTATGATATCTGTGTCCCAGTGGAAGAGAAAATACGAGCCAAACTGGTGGACATACTATGAACGCGAAAAAAAGGAACATAATTTTGATGCCACTCCATTTGAGGCTTCCTCTCCAGAGTTCCTGAAAAAGATCAATTGATTTAAATGTTACAACTTACATCTTAATAAGAAAGATTAAAGTAGCCGACAGAACTAAAGTAAAACTAAAGTAGACGAAGTTACCTATTTTTTACCTGAAGATATCTTTGGACGACTGTGTGCGCTATAACTTCCTTTTGTTCATTTTCAATTAATACATCTAAAAATTCGATATTCCTATTATCAGTAGCTGTCAGTATATGACCCGCTGAATCGGCACCGGCAGCTAGCGCTAGTAACTCCGTAGCCATTGCTTCACACTGTTTACCAGCTGCTATAAGATCTTTGGCACGCTCCTTTTCCTGAAATGAAATTCTCATTATGTTAACAAATTCAATTTTAAAATATTTAATATATTTATTATTGTTCTGTTTAATATATTCATACCTTAGTAGATAAATTTATATAGAGGTTTGACAACTTTGCGGCTGTGTCCACTGGTGCCGGTGAAACCAAAACGAATTCTTCAATGGGAATATTATTGTGGTTTTTGGAACAAACCATTAGATTATAAATAAACCTTCTATCGTCCATAAGTGATTGCGTATCGTGCTCCTTGTGCAGTAAATATTCAAGCACGTCATTGTGATTTTCCGAAGCAGCGAACCAAATAGGGGCGCAGTTCAAGTTGGTTTCACTTTTAGGTGAAGCACCAGATTCGCACAACAACTTCACTGCATTTAAGTGACCAGCTTTTGCCGCACAATGTAAAGGAGTCCATCCATTTTTATCTGTGGCATTAATTTCTGCACCTTGTCCCAATAAAACTTCAACCATTTGGTAATGCCCGTATGTTGAAGCTATGTGTAAACCTGTTTTACCGTGCCTATCTATGCTTTGCAGTAATTCTGCAGATCTACTTAATAACAAACCTACAATAGACATATGCCCACCAAAACAGGCAAGATGTAAAGGATTGTATCCCTGAAAATATAAGCGAGTTATATAAAAATCGCCAAATTGACTACTAAAGTTATTAAGTATCAAAGTGACGGAGACTGAACTTACGTTTTCATTTGAAGCAGCATCAACTTGTACTCCAGGAGAGTTAAGAAGTAATCTTACAACATTTTCATTTCCATTGTAAGCAGCCAGGTGAAGTGGGGTCAGTCCTGATTCAGCGCCTAGGACAGGCACTAAAGACATGCCTGTAGGCTGTTCAGATTTTACCGTTCCGGGGACAAACGAAAGAAGCTCGCGGACAGTTTCTGAAAAACACATTACCTTTTACTTAATTTTCTTTTCTAGTTCGACTTACTTTTCTTTTAAATATGTACGTACTAACCAGCTTGTCCATAATACGCTGCAATATGAAGAGGCGTGAGACCTAACTTTTTACTTGAAATTCTCAACGTATTTGTGGACCTCATAACATCTAGTACATTAGTGTGACCATGTTCAGCAGCTAAATGGACAGCTGTTAATCCTTCTCTGTTTTCATCAGTACACGAGGCACCAGCTCTGACAAGCACTCGTACAACGTCTGCATGGCCCCCCTCCGCAGCTAATTGTAATGGAGTTGAATCATTTAATTTGTTTCTCGCTGATATAACACCAGTTCTATCAAATTTCATTAGTTCTTCTATGACTTTTACTGAACCCTGAATGGCAGCTATATGGGCACATGTATTGCCATCTTTTGTTGTCGCCATGACTAAGTTTGGATGTTGTTGAAGAAATAATTGTACAACTTCAGAATAATTGTTCTGTGCGGCGGCGTGTATAGGTTTCTGTCCTAATTCATCTGTAGCATCAATATTAGCACCTAATTCAAGAAGTAATTTACAGACTTCCATTTGTCCACTAGCAGCAGCCAAATGTAACGGTGTTTGTTTCTTTAATGTGAGTACATCAATCATTGCATTATGGTCTCTAATTAGAAATTTGACTAAATGGGCATAACCGTTCATTGCGGCTAAATGTAGAGCGGTTCTTCCATTCCGGGCTTTTGAGTTAATAAATGCTTTGTTAGTGAGTAAAGCGTCACATACTTGCAAATATCCATGTTCGGCGGCAAGATGTAAAGCCGATCTACCTTCTACATCAAAAACATCTACCCTGGCATGATTAGTTAACAAATTATTGACAAGTTCCATGTGACCTCGATGACATGCTATTAAGAGAGGAGTCCAGCCGATAGAATTTTGTTTATTGAGAGCTTTGCTGACATCGGCGGTCGACATATCAGATATCATTTCAGTCATCACATCATTGTTACCAGCGATAGCACAGAAGTGGAACACAGTCTCATGGTTGTGTTTAGTCACTAATGTTACATCAGCTCCGTTCTGCATCAGACATTTTACAACTTCTCTATCAGCGGATGGCATTTTTACTTCTTCTTTTGTAATTTTACATGCAAAATGTAACGCAGTTGCGCCATCTTCGTCGACTGCGTCTATGTATGTGGTAGCAACTGATTCACCTTTGCTTTCTTTCACAAAGTCTATTAAATGCCGTACTATATCAGGTTGACAACTCCTACACGCCATATGAAGAGGTGTTTCACCAGACTGAAATAGTTAAAAGACCTTATGTATGATAATATTACTTTCCTAAGCAAAATACTTTTAATAGATATGAGCTTCATGTTATATGGAGCTTTTAATAAAATATTTTACCTTTGTTTTTCGTAAGGGGTCACCACCGTCTTCGAGAAGGAGTAACAAAGTCGCCAGATTTCCATATTTGGCTGATACATGTACCGGTGTCATTCCATCCTCAGTAGCCTTGTTTGGACCAGCACCAGATTTTAATAACATGAGTGCACATTTATCACCTGTAAAAAAAAAACACGGTAACTCCTAAATGTTCCTACTATGAACCTTGCAGTATACCGAAAACGAGACTTATGAGATAAAAGTACGTGTTGTTATGATTTTGTTTGTATTTTTTACTGTCTTTCAATCTTACCATCTGGTATCCTAGCAGCTATATGTAACGGTGTTTCTCGTTGCTTTCCTCCTCTTATATGAACGTCAGCTCCATATCCAAGAAGAGTTTCGACCACCGCGGGCTTACACGATTCTACCGCAACGTGGAGTGCTGTGTAATTGTCCTGAATAGACAAGTAATCAGTTAGCTTCACGTCAAAAATGAAAGTCTATTAGTAGGAATGTGTTCACGTATTGCTTTCATAATTTCATTATCATTTGGTACAACACCGCAGAGCATTCAATTCTACACATGTCGCCTTAGGGCGCTTTGAGTACAGGCACTGTGCTCGTTGTTTTGTGGTGCAACATCTTTGAATGTGAATCTAAATAATTAAAAACATCTAAGTCTAGATTCTATTTTGAACTAAATAATGTCATGTTAGCACGCTTTATAACTATATCGTCTAATTTCGAAGCAGTTCAACTTACGTTGGTCGTAACATCCACACTCTCGCCTTTCTGCAGTAAAGTGTTGATGATACCAACGTGGCCGTACCTCGCCGCCGTGTGTATGCTCCGCGCGCCATCCTGAAATTATTTTGCAATACGAAAATCATATAACAGATACCGCATATAAATATGTTGACATCGTCATATCACGTCTAATGACTTTTTGATTAAATAAACTAAAAATTACGACCTCTCAGTATTTTTCCTTCTTCCGATCATTACGAATTCCCGTAATTTTTTTTATTACTACTTAGTATTAAAGAAAAGTGTATCATTAAGTACTTGATTAACAAAACGATAAAAAAAAAACTATATTAAGCGTTGTTTTTTATTCTGTGAAAGCTAACCTAACCTTTCTAACCTAACCTATTATCAGCAATGGGCAGACAAAGGATCGTGATGATGATGATGATGATAATGATAAAGTAATGGTAGTTATTCAAACTTTGTCAATAAGGTTAAAGAACGGATAAGTGAATGATATCAGTTGCATTATCAGTCTGTTTATAACTCAAATACACGAGACTTTTGTTTCGTGAATTCATAACTTTAGATTTCAAACGATTTGAATATTTTTCTTTTTTTATTTCAAACACGCATCGATTAAAACACGAGAAACAAGTTCGTTAACCTGCAAAACGCAAGTTAAAGAACACATAAATGTTTTTTTGTTTTTAATTTAGTTGACATCATTATGATTTCCTAAATGTAAAACGCAAGCTCCATTTCACACAACTAAAAACCTCGTTACCTAAAACATTATATTATTAGATCATAAACAATGAAGTTTTAAAAGATTAATCACTTTCGTGTTGTAATGGCTAAAACTTAATATTTATTACCGGACTCAGAGTCATTTGACGATCACTTAGAGCGTCAGTTAGTGTAGATTTTTATTTGATAAATGTACACTAAGGGACAGCTAAAGTCAGTATTAATTGACTATGATTACGACAGTTGGATTTCGAAATGTAAGTTATCCCATATAGGTATCGTATTGTAGCTACATAACTATAACCTTATCAAATTGTGGTGTACACTACTCACCTTATTTGGCATATGAAGATAGACACCTTTCTTAAACAACATCATGGCGCAGTCCGCGTGGCCGTTGAGAGAGGCGATGTGCATTAAAGTGCTGCCGTCTTTTGTTCTTTCGAATATGGAAGCCTTAAATTTATCTGCTAGAAGCTCGATGATGGCAGCGTGGCCGTTTTCAGCTGCTAAATGCATTGGCGTCCGATCTGCCATTTATTTGAATAAGGTTTATTAAGTTATTACAATGACATTAAAATAAACATGTTGTAATTGTCCTTTGTTGTTATTGTTCTAAATTGGTTCATGAATGTAGTTGAATAAAGTTTAAAAGTAATGTTAAAGTAATGTAAATTACTCTTAGGAAGTACAAACTTTGTCAAGGAGATTCGTGTAGGTACAGTGAACTCGGAGAAAAACAAACAAATAATTACATAACTTCAAACAGTTACTTCTACGAAGTCTTCCGTTCCTAATTAAACTACAGTGTACTTAAACTTGTAAGCAATATTTTAATAGAATTCTTCTTAAGAACACAACACACAGTTCGTCTTGTGTTTTTGATGGGCATCTGTTTATTAAAAAGGAATCTTTATGCTAATATTTGATTAGTAGTGAATAAATCGTTACTTTACCCTCATTATCTGTAATGGAAGCATTCACACGAACTCCGTAAAAGTACTTGACAAGCGGCTCGTCGCCCTCGGCGGCGGCGATGTGTAGCGCGGTCTGGCCGGCACCGTTGGTGGCATCGACTGCGGCGCCGTAGTCTACGAGGATGCGCGCCATGTCCACATCCCGCCGCCGAGCTGCCAGGTGCAGCGCCGTGTCACCCGCTGGAGTCGACGCCTAGATAATAACGCAACACATGTTGGCAACATGTTGGCACATAGGTAAATAGCAGCCTACTCCATAAAACATCTGTTACCTTAAGTTGTTCCGCAGTCTGCGCGCTGAGCAGCTCGCGCACCATGCTCTGGTTGCCCGCCTCCACCGCCAGCAGCAGCGGAACCTTGCCCCTCTGCAACACCATTTCGCGAATTAGCTTCTTCCATTCCTTCTGCCGCGCTCGCTCCTTGTTCAACTCGATGAAACTCAATTCAAGTTTTTGCAGATCCCTGGAAGGTAAAATAGGAGGAGGACTCCGCACACCCGACCACGTATTCATGTTGGCGCTCCTTGGCGCATTCCTCCTGTCGTCACTCATGGCGCCCGTGCGACTGATTCGCTGTAGCCCTGATTTGATTCACACCCGCACTGAAATTCATTCGATGCGGTGTCTATGCACAAACTACTCACGCCACTTGCGGCATACCACTGCACGGAGCTTCCCGACTGTCGCACAAAACAATACTTTCAAACTCATATGTATCGCAGTCTTCATAGGCGATTCAATAGAACAATGCAATCGATTGCTTCCCGCATGCAATATCTATAGAGAATTCGATGCAACCCCAAGACTCATACGTACGTGATGATCCATCGAGACTAGTCAAAGCTAAAAGCGGCGCGTGCGGACATCGTGGAGCTGCCTTGCTCGATTCGTGCCGGGGGACCGACTGAAACGGCTTCCATTTAAATTACTAATTTTGAACTTCAGCGGCAACGTTATAACTAATATTCCGCGACTGATTTGCATTGTAAATTAAACGTGGTGACGTTTACTAGGCGGCTAAAGCTTGTCGGATAATTAGCTTTCTATTCGTGCGCGGCGGAGCGAGCCTGCTGTGCCGGAATGTACCATACCGCCTCAACCTTGCGGCCGTTTCCTGAAGGCGGTACACACCTTTATAATTTTTGCGTGATACAGGGCATAAACGTAGAGTCGCTCGATTCAGAAGTTTCCTTGAGTAATGTTTTTACTAGATGCCCGTAAACGTTGTTATGTTTACAGGCGCCTGCTGGGGTAATTCCTGAATAAGCGGGGGATGGCAGTGCCAGGCGCGCGGGCGGGTCACGCGAGCCTCGCCGTCGCGACCAACATTGCATCCCACTAAATCTATTCTCTAATCAAAAACCCAATAATAACATCGTAAACTTTGAATTTATTATCTAAACTAACATGACTCAATGACTCTCATAAGATTATATGGGTTTTGCAACCTTTACATGTATTGCTGTTATTAAATTATAGTTGTTGCTCCAGACTCCGTCCGCGCGGAAATAAAAAAAAATAATTAATAGCCTATATGTTTTTGCAGATTATTTCCTCCATCTATACTAAAATTTTGTCGAGATCCGATGCGACCGTCACTAGATACCTTTTAACAAACATCCATCAATCCAAACTTTTGCATTTATAATGTAAGCATGATTTGTTATTATAGAAATATATTATTAATTCCTTAAACTAGAAAAGTCTAGACAGATTACTGTCTAGAATAGCGCATAGGTTATTTAATAAGTTTTTTTTTAGTTCTGAGTAACTAGTTTATTAATAATCCCATTTGTTCAATTAATTTATGAACTATAAACAACTGTAATAGACTATACCAGTTTTTTTTTTAAATTGTATCTTTATAATTTTTTTAATTATGTATTGTCTTAAGAAAAAAAATCCCAAGATTAAGCTTAAAGCTTAAGAAAATGCAAAACTGAAATAAGTTCCGTTTACTAAGTCAAGGAAGCTTTATTCCAAATAGCTCTGGTTTGCTACAGTACTCGAGGCAACACGAATTCATTAAGTCGCCGGACCATGCGACGTAATTAATAACAATATTCATGTCGCGAACAAATAAATAAAGCGTGCTCTATTTTCAAACGAAACCTTTGCCGCAGTATAATTGGACAAAGAAGATTGAAAGAAGCAATTAAAATTAACAGATTTTAATTAACCTTAAATGATTTGCTTAAATACATTCTTTTTTTATCTGGGATATCACTAGATTACGTATGTAAATCAACCTGCCCTTTTGCTATGAAACCTCGGCACAACATGTACTTCTCTCCTATACATATCTATTAGGCGTCTGAACATGTCTGAACTGATGTTTTTCTTACCCCATCCACACGTAGCCGTATATCCTTCCCCGCAGCGGTGAGTAAAGCGCGTAGTATACTAGTGGCTGTGCCGGTCTGTCTGCTGGCCACTAGGTGAACTGCCGTCTGCTGTCGACTCTGGGTACAATCACATTAGTATTACTGCCGCAATCAGAGTGGTTAAGTAGTTCATTTAATGAACAATTAAGGACGCTTACTTAGCTAGTCCATTATTGTATTGTATGGGCCTGCCATTTTGGCGCCAAAATACAATAAAATATATAAATACAATACTATATTATCTAAGTTAAATTGACTAACTTTTGCTCTCTGTATCAGTTTTTAATTTCCACGTAGGTGATAGGAAAACCTCGTGGAAAATATGAAAAGCGAAACCTATTAGCGAAAGCTTAAATTAATATTATGGGAACAACACTTTCAATTTTAGAAACAGCGACATCTAGCGTTAGATTTAAAGTTTTCTTTGTATTTAATAATAGATGTCGCTGTTTTTAAATGTGATTTAATAATTTTACAAAGAAAGTTCTTGTCGGAAATACTCACATCTTTCATAAATACGTGCTTCAGTCAGGATTTGAGTGTTTGAGTTATAAAATATGGTAGACAAGGTAGACCAAGTGTTGTTTAATTAAAGTATGAAAACTCTTTACAACAAAAACTTACTCCACCCGTAGCAAAAGGATCGACGCCGCGTTTCGACAGTAGCAACTTGACAATGTCCTCTCTCGAGTACATTGCTGATATGTGCAGCACATTGTAGTTGTCCTGTGGGACACAGATTAAATATACAACCTGAGATACCTTAATATAAGCGCCTTATGAATAACTAAGAAATTACACAACCTTCAAAGCAGTTTTAACCCATACTATTATTGTAAACAAGCATAGCTTTGTAGAAACCTTGTTAAAGAATAGAAACAGGGGTCGGTGCACGTTGCGTGCATTTGTTCTTGACAGTATCAGCCTCAACCCGACAGAGGTAATAGATTTGAAATCTTATAACATAATATAAATTGAAACGCAACTTAAATATAAAACAATACATTGCGACCTTTTACGAACTAAATTACATTTATTACATTAAGTTTTCTTGTATATTGATTTATTATTATTGTTGAAATAAATTGTACATACACATTTATTTAATATGTAGGGCAACCTTCAACATCTTCTCGAAATCACTCCACAGGCACACACAGATTCACACATACACACTTAACACTTACTAAACGCACACATATAAACACCAGTGTTCCTTATAAACATAAGGGAAGTTATGGATTCCTATAATACGTGAAAGTCTAGTAATACACACGCAATATTTTATATGTTAGTTAATAACATATTGTACAACATAGTTAATAAGGCATTTCGATTCTAAAACCAAATCATACATAATTTTGTTCCATACATTATTGTAACATGTGTTTCTCGTACATTTGCACTCATATAACGTTTACGTCAAAATGGGTCAACATTTAATTAATTACCTGCACGGATGCCGACAACAGTAAGTCTTATTTAGCAACATTATTATGCAAATATTACTTTCTATGGAAATCGTTAAGTCCTTTGTAACATTTCGAATAAAAAATATTGAAAAAAAAAATAAGCCTTTTTAATTAAATTGAACTATTTTCATATCTATTAACCACGTCTCCTTTGAATTAATGTTACATTGAATGTATATTCAAAAGTCAACCACCAAGTTGTCACATTACTTTAATTAACTATAGAACATGAATTTAGCGCCACTTGATCTTTTGTATTATAAAATTTATTATATTGTATTAAAAAATTATAATGATAATGAATCTCTATGTTAGTAACAAGTCCAAAAAACGACGAAAAACAAATGCCTGTCGGCTATAGCAGAGTTCACAGCAAATGGCACAGCGCGATCTAACATCGCCGATTACGACCGAAAATTGCGAAAAAAAACTTCGTGTAGCTTCAACAATGTATTCAAACTAGAACCTTATAGAAATAAACACAAAAAATAGTACTTTATTCGAATTGTAAATCTCTACGAATCGTAGTTGTGTCAATTAAGATATTCTTTTGATTTAAAAAAGCAGATCACTTACGTTATTTCTCGCACCAACGTCAGAGCCCAGCTCTATAAGTCGCTCGACGAAGGCTGTACGATTGTCTTTCACTGCATACATTAACGGAGTCATCCCTGTTGCCTGCAACAAAACAGAAGATATGATTCAAGTTTTATGGTAGCTCAGTTGGTGTTAAGATCTTCGTAAATGGGTATCAGAAGATGACACAAAGACGCATAGATGTGTGTCCCAACTCCCTATACGTTTTGTTCATAAATTATCAATTTTCAAAAATTCAATTCATTCATGTCTCGTGTGAAATTCGACCCGACATAAAGATTGTAAAACATTGTACCTAATAACACTATCAAGGGATTATAATAATTGTAAATTCATTTGTTGTCCGTCAACTTAAATGAAATGTATTGTGTAATGAGTAGTAAGTACTTTTGTGTTCAGTAAATACCTCTTACTCGAATAAAGTAAAAAGGTCAATTGCTTGTTGGTCCCTTAATGAAGATATCTTTAGTACCTTTATTGGAATAAACTGACAATCTGATTTATTTCTTAATAAAGAAAAATACATTTAAAACGATGTACAAAATGTCTTCCGGTAAAAAACATAAGAGGATGAATTAATTTTTGAACATCTTAACGGAACACAGTCCTACTAAGTCCTATTACAATTAATTTTTGAAATAATGTCTTTGCATAACCTTAATAGATTTTGTAAAATAAACCTTATTTCCATGGTACTAATGCATAAATTTACATGCCATTCTATACTGACATACTAATGACTGTGCAAAGTTCTCACTGTGATTAGAAAGGGGTGCAGCATGACCGGGGGTAATTATTCATATTATTTGATTATATCACACCCTGTACGTTGATTACACCTCGCATGTTCAAAGTTCAAGGGGAGACTTTAAAACTGCGACTTCTTGGTAACTTAGATTGAGGTAAGCTTTACATTACTACATCTAATATCTAATTTAAATCTAAACCATGTTCCTACATACTTCGATACAAACTCACTTTACCTCTTCACTGTATGCCACGGCTACCCAACAGCTTCCCTTATAATATATGAATTAACCTCACTTAAGACAATATAGAAAAAACAAAACACCTGCGATTATTATCCATTCTATTGAGTGAACACTTTTCTTGCGATTTGTATAATCATCATCATCGTCATTATCATCGTCATCATCAGCCCTTGTCCGCACACTGCTGGATGCCTTTCTCAATGCCTTTAAAGTATTTGTATCGATTGATCGTAAATATATAGACATTTATTTATCTTCATCATTTTACTATTGAATACTATGTGAAGCTTTCTATATATGGATATGTGTTGATACCCTGGGTCTGGATCTGGATGAAATCTTGCACAGGGATAGAATACTGTTTATTGTGTGGGATATCGTATAGGGATAACGAATGAAGTCTCAGTTAAAAGCTAGTGAATAATGTTTTGTTGAGTTTTAGGTTACTCGATGGAATGGCGTAGTGATGGCTTAAGTTTTCTTGTAACTTTACATTACGTAACTCAGGTCCGTAGACCGCGCGGAGCAGGTCACGAAACGATATAAGCTTCTTAGTTTAATATACCGGCCGAACTGTCTGACCTTCCTGTCCTTTAATGCGAAATATTACAGCATGTTCTTACATACAAAAATAGAAATTAGGTACAGATTTTTTTACGATATGATAGGAACATTAATGTTAGGTACATAACATGTTACCAACGAAATTGCGATTGGAATAGTCTTTCAGACTTTAAATTCTACTAAACACAGCATTTTATTGGAAGGAAAATTTTCTTTCTTTTATGAAAGTGTGTCTAGTGTTTAAGTGGAAGGCGGAGGACCGCATACTACGGAAGGCATCAGAGAAGACGAAGGCTGATGATGATGAAAAATGAATGTTGCCATGTTAAAAACTGTCACGTATATTGCATCAATAAATCAATGTAGGAAACAGAGTTACTCTAATCGTTTGACGTGAGCTATTTTTGTAACTGTGTTAATGTTCAGATTATTAAACAAGCCAAACGTGCTCTGACCGTGTAAACCTTCGGCCGAGCAATTTCTGACGTCGAGTGTAAGTGGCCCACCCAAATCTTGCACCCTAATAACAGGGGTAATTCGGGTCGCGACGTTAATCTACAATACTGTATGCTGATTTCATTGCAGCGTTCATTTGTCGCTTAATATACTTCTTTATTTTACTACAACTATACTTCCACCACCTTCTATATTTAAATATTCAACTTCCTAAGCAAATACGAATGGTTCTTTTTCTTTCTTATTAAATGTGTTCATGTGGTTTCAATTAACCTCTTATTTAAGGGTCCTTTAAGAAGCGAGCGTATCTGTTTCTTAAAGGCCGGCAACGCATCTACTGATCTAGTGCTGCGGATACCCATGAGCATCGACGACCACTACTTTGATCCTGCCGCTCGTTTGCCTCCTTCTCTTGTAAAAAAACATCCTAAAATTCTTAGACAGTGGTGGAGACAGAGCCGTTATCTCCATAGCATTGGAGTTAATGAACTAAACAACAAAGTAACTATCGCGCATTGCTATGTTTTATCTAATCACTTTGCCAGTGACTTCAATCGCACGGAATTAAAAAAACGTAATAGGTAACCGACGCGCTGACCCAGTCCTTTTAAATTTACTTTCTAAGAGACATCCTCATCCATCAATCTAAACTTTCGCGTTTATAATAATAGTAAGACTAGATATCTCCCCCGACCATGACCGTACAGAATTAAACTAAAATGTAATTAGTTACCTAAATGTTCTACTGAAGTATGTTCTGTATCTATGTCAGATTTCATGGACCTCCACGAAGCCGTTCTGGACCTAGCTTAAGATTAAAATACAAAAACATTTTGATAAGAGCAATGACAGCGGAAAGCGGAGGACCGCATACTGTGGAAGGCATTGGGAAAGTCCTATGTCCTACAGTAAGCCGACAGGGGCTGATGATGATGACGAATGACAGCGATTCATTTAATTAATTTCCTTTCTTGCAACGTTAATGTTTATTTAAATAATGATAAAAATTTAAATATCTAATCTAGTTTATATCCTTATCCATGTAGTATCAGAATTTTATACGTATCAGTAAATTCCAAATGAATCAGCTTTATTTCGTCAATGTAGTCATGATTTATATCTCGACATACATTTCCAGCGTCTCGTCAACATCACTACGTCCAGCAGTGGGCAGACAAGGGCTGCTGATGATGATGATGACGATGATTATGATACACTTAGTTTTGAAGCGCCAATAGCGATCGGTCGTGGGCTCGAATACCATCATTTGACTATTGATGTGGTTATTGATCAATAAAAACTGCATCAAAGACCACACTCCTATAGATTCCTCAATAACAAAATATAGCGTTAGTTGCGTATCCATTTCCAATTTCCTATTATCTGTTTAATTTCAGCAAATCATCGTAATCATGTCTACCAGCAAATTGCAATATCCGATGAAATGCTTTTAGCCAAATTAATACGTCGGAACGCTGACCCAGCAAAGTCGGCTTAGTCACATCCGTAAGAAGCAACCCTTTGTTAATAAAGTAACTTGTAGTTTTTTTCTGTTACAATTCTACAAAACGAGGACAAGGAGTCATTGTTGGCCAAGACTAATGAATCACGAATAAGTTCACAAATAATTTAATTCTTGGATACAATATTTTAAGCCGTATTTGTCACTGGAAGACGCAATTGGATTTATTCGTAAAACATTCAGAAGTTGAGAATCATCATCATCATCATCATCAGCAGGCTTTGTCTGCCCATTGTTGGACATAGGCCTTTCCCAATGCTTTCCACAGTATGCGGTCCTCTGCCTTCCGCATCCAAAAAAAAAACTATAAAATTTACTACACAAATTAACTTGAACAAAAAAATTACATCTATATGCTTTTGGTTTATCCAATGATCTGAATAATTTGTTCCAAAAATATTTTTAGTGTAATTTCATACAAAAAAATCTCGTCTACTATGCAGTAGACGATATTTTCTTCCATCCGTCTTCAATTTTGTGATAAAAGTATTTAAAATGATTACAATTATCCGAATTGTGAATATCATCAGTTGTACGTACATGAACTTGTCATTCGATTGCCTCCTTTCGAAGTTCTTAATTCCAGTTTCTTTCCCTTGTTTTAAGTCGGCATTATCAATGACATCATTATTGCAATTGACTTCTTCAGAAGTTTCGTGACCGGCGTGCGTGTTTATTGTTATACCTTTCATTATTGTACCACCAATATTTTATTACTCCCTAGAAAGTTCTGCGAAAACACACAACTGTGTAACTTTGTCCATAGAGATAATGATCAAGGAATTTTGGGGTTCTTCGACTATAATTGAACATTTGGAAGAGTTTTAAATAATCTTCATAAAATGTTTACTTTATGACTCCAGAAAGTAAAGAGTAGATCAGAGAGAACCAAAATAATTATCTGCCTGCTAATTAATTCTTAGGATGGATTGAAAGTTTTTTTAATAGCGAAAAAAATAATCTTGTGATACCAGAGGCGTTAATTCTCGCATTGCGATAAATAAGACGTAATAAAAAAGAATTACTGTATTTTTTTACAATTAACCTTGTGTATTTTGGACAGGTCAGCAGTACTCAAGGATGTTTCTGTGGGAGCCAAGGTTGGAAATCTCCCATCGATTAACAGTATTTAACACGCAAAACTTTTGGGCCCTACCCTTGACACACAAAGTGAAAGTCCGAACGTTGAGCTTTGTAAGAATTATGTTGAAGGTAGAAAAATGTTTCCCAAACGGAAGGCGGTACCAGTTTTCAAGGACACTGGTCCTTAAACCCCGCTTGTTAGCGATAACTGTTCAAGGGTAAGAGACCTAGTCACAGATAAAATAAATATGCAAGGTTAAGTTAGATTTAGTATTAACGTAAGTTCTTAGGACTTGGTAAATCTTAGAATTTATTGCTAATTCTCTTACAATTAACTTCGACTACGCAAAATCTACACTCATGAGTATTGAATGCGGCTCACTTAAAAAAAACCTATAACTCTAGAATAAGTAAATCTAGAACTAAGAATGCTAAGTTAATAAAATAAACGATGTTTAACATACAATATAATACTTCTTAAATTGAGGTACTAAAACTTCTTAGTTATTGCAAGGTTACGCTATAAAAAACAGATTTGAATAAGTTTTTTTCGTTATGTAATTTTTAATAAATTAAATACCTATACTGTCATATTATTACTTTAATTTATGGTTGTATTATATTGTCCATTAAACACCGTACATCTGATCAAGCTAATGTTCTTAGTGTCCAGGATTTTTAGGTTTCTTTAAGCCCTTTAATGATCCTTATTCATTGCTTTAGACTATATATGGAGTAGTGATTGTAGCTGGTTGGTTTCTAGCATTTTAATAATCTTATCACTTTTTTTTTCATTATCGTTATAATATGATTGACATTTGACAAACCAACATTTATACGCATTTTATAGGACACATATTTCTCCGTCAAGCGTCAAGTTATATAGAGTATCACTAATAGTCAAACAGTTCAAATATTCTACATACAAATTGTTATTTGTTATTACCGTTTTCAAAATCATCTTGTATCAATTTTATTTTAGGCCTATATGATGACATTACAAAGATAAAAAAAAAATCATACAGACCAATTGAGAACTTGACCATTTTATTTGTTAAAAGAAATTGCTTGTCTAAGTATTGTAAGTGTTTTAAATAGATTGCAAACCATATTACGAGTACGCCGGCAACAGAGGGTTTTCATTGTGAAAACTGCTGTCGTGAATTTTAAGAAAAACGTAGTGTTTTTGTGCCAGTTTTAGCAATGGAAACTAATGGTATTTAATGTGTATTTACGTCCCCAGAACCCCAAACTTTGTACAGGAATTTGTATACCACTGGTGTAACTTAGCCCTCATTGAATGTTAAATTTATTCAAGTCGGTATGAAATATTTCGTAAAGAAAGTTTTTTAGCCTTCCACCGGCGACTCGCGATGTCGTTTCAGTAACATGGAATTATCATAATTAATTTGGAAAGGGGGAAACGGGTCGTGCAAGTAGGTTGAATGACATTATTGAAATAAAATTATATTTCTTGGTCTCGGGTCTGGACGTCGGTTTTAATACTCATGTATTAATTATAAGTGCAGTAAATTATACTAACGCAACTTTTACTATTGTTCGTTCTTATTATTAACTGAATTGTGATATTAAATTTTTCATTTAACGTACGAACAAAACATGACTAACAAACTCAAGAATTCTGTCATCTCTATCCGACCAAGGTAAAAATGACCATGTATTCGAAGCGTTGATTTCTATTCTAAATACAATGTCGACTTATTAATATTTTAATCACAAAAACTTATTTCATTCATAGGCCTTGACACTTAATATAATATTGGTCTAAATTCCGCTCATGTACATACGCAATAATACTTCAAAGGTTAGCCTTAGAAAAATTAGTGTTTACTTAAGTTGACCTCTACTTAATCTGACGTAAAACAATTATAGTTTCTTACAACCAGTCTGACTGTATACTATCAAAGTTATCTATATACTGATACTTGAAAATTGCCGTGTTATTAAGGAAATCACGCGAACAAATAAACGTGAAATTTAACACAGCTAATATAGAGAAATAGTATTTAATACAAATCCGACATGCGTAAGAAATGTGAGTTCAGATATGTCGGCGGACAGAGATGTATGGAAGCGTAGTACATATTGTGCCGAACCTCCGTTGAAAAATGGGCAGGTCGATGATGAGTCTTTAATAAAAAGCAAGTCGTTTTATTTAAAAAAAAAAATGAATGAATTGTGTTGAAATTTCGATCGCAAGTTACACTTGTGGTAAGATGTCTAAAAGCAAGAAATGCAGAAGTGCCTGTCGTGTGGATACAACAAAACAAATCATATGACAAACGTTTCCATCTATCTGGTGGGGCCGCAGTGAGAGCAGTAAAAAGGCGGCGAGATGTCTCGTGGCGCGCTGCACGCGACCCGTTGCCAAGATATCGAATAACAGCGGCTATGGGGAGAAGCGACTGAACCCCATAACCACACTATGCGGGTTTTTCCAACTTGTAAGCTATAAAAATTGCTTCAACAGAAAACAAAAGACGACATCTCGTAGAAGCCCGCTGTCACTCTGTACAAGGAATCATAGCGACTATTAATGATGTTTATTCAAAGAAACCATCCTTTCATTTCATCATTCTTTTTTTTTTCATCATCTTTTTTTTCCCTCCCTCCCTTGGTCATTGTGGGCGCCGCGGCAGCATGAATTTCACGTGACACCGCGACGCAACGATGGTTCATCCTGGGTCGTTGATTATTAGTCTTCTTCATCCGAACTACTAATCGTTTCTTAAACGTGGTTAATGTGTAGAATATTTGATTGTAATTATCTATGCCATGTCTGTTTTATGTCATTACTAATGACAACACTAGGACATACAGATTTTCGTTGTATTGTATATTACCAAGTTTGATTTTGTTAGATGAACATCGTTAAAAAATTAACTTAGGCTTATCGATACTTTCGTTAGTATCTCCATGATAGGCATTCCTCTATCACTACTTATACTGGCAACATCAATGCAAGGATTTTTATAGTTCATATATATTCATTGAAGTCGGGTCTCAGAACTCGTTTTCTACTAGTAGTACTAGCAGTAGTCTAGTAGTAGAAGCACAAAGAAGTGAAACCAAGACATGTGTGTTATAATAAAGTGTGTTTGGTTTGTTACGGATGATTAGGACATTGATAGTGTCAACCAACGCCGCACCAGTAGAGTAACTCGTTACTATAGTGATGGTATAAAATTATTTTTTTTTTTAACTTCGTTATGTAGAGTCTCAATAACCACGACAGAGATTTAAATAATTATTTTTGTAGTAACAAGACGCACGCTAATGTCACATTTTAGACTATATTGGTATATAAAGATGCTTTCAACCTAAAGGGGTGACTAATTTGGATAAAACTGTTTAGCGAGAAAGCGTCAAAAAATATTTTATAATAACATTCGACTTTATTACTATTAAATCTTTGACTGTTTAAATTTAATGAGATATGTACCAGTGAAACAAGTAACAGATGCTTTGAGAGAACTTATTGAGCGTTGTTTCAGTTTAGTGAATAACATTTTTTTTTTATAAATCTGGCAAATTTAGTCATAATCTCGGTCTTATGGAAATACAAGCGGGTGAAACCGCACGGGACGTTCTAGAACTAAATGTAGAGATACGAAGCTATGTTTCAATTTGACGGCACTGTCTTGTATACCGGACGAAGGACAATTGAATTTGAAAGGGGATTGAGAGGAAGAAGATCGATTAAAGACATCAAACCAGTAACAACAACAAACAATAAAAATAAAACGTAAACTTAAAAGCAAATATTATCGGTGCTATGTAAATCTAAAACCTCATAGCTGTTCCATGTCGTGGCCTTCTCGCAATCGTAAAAACAAAATTAATGAAAACGCTTTTCTTAATTCACGGCCATAAAAACTCAAATTATAACAGCACGTGACGCGCAGGAACGAACTTATCGGGATTTATGTAAATGTTAACTTTAATCGCAAGATTTCGATGCTAAGGTTAAATGGTTTGATTATGAGTCCTTACGGGAGTACATTACTCCATCAAAAGCATTCCATTGGATTACCCTTATCCTTTCAATCCCTTTAGACCTCTGTTCTGACATTTGTCATAAGGACAAAGATAATTAGTTTCTTTACTATCAAAAGTCTTCTTGACTAACTTACTGACTTCTAAATGCGTGTTCTGTTCAAAGAAGTGAGATGAACATGAACGATTATATTAATATGATATTAGAATTACCGGATCTAGTATGCCAGCCATTGGCACAGTTATAGTGTCCTCGCCTCCAGCAGCCACCAACTTCTCCAGCACCTTAAGGGTCTGTTCCACCGCCGACCATTCACCCTTCTGCGCCAGCCCCAATATCTTAGTGGCCGCATCCCGCATGTTAACACCAGCGCTGGGTGGCTTCGGCACATCACCATTTGTTTCCTTAATCTCCTTCTTGTCGCCATTGTTGGAAGACGTCTCTTCCTTTTCTTCTGTATTCTTAGCTGCTGTCGTTTTATCATCATCCGTATTTTTCTTCGGTGGTCCTTTGCCACCTTTCTTGCCGCCCGGCGCTTGCGACATCGTCACTTCATAACTATAGATCTGGCAACACTATTCCGGAGCACAGCACTGAAGTTCGCGTTCGGTCATGGTGGTTATTGTACGGGACTGTGTTGACCGGAGGACGGGCGGAGCATGACTGCGGCAGTTGCGTAGCGGAGTCGACTTCTTGCATGATTCGAGTGAATAAAGTCGACGTCGACGTAACTTGGATTTACAAACAAAACTCACAAAGCCACCGTCTAGGAATGTCTTATGCATTGACCCATTTGTATTACAACAGGGATACAGGGAGTCATGGCGATTGCAAGAAATTCATTTAAAACTTTATAACTTAGATTTTTTTTTTTAATTAAGTGTAACTTGCTAGCTAATAATATATCGTGCATGTTAAATGCTTTTGAAAGATATATTGGAAGAACTTCCAATAACTTACTTACTATGTGATAATTCTTTGCCAGGGGTTATTTAAACGGACTGTGAGAAGTCTTTCGCCATTTTAAATGCAGTTTTTAGTACTTTGAGAACTCACAATATGAATTAGTAGATAAGTGTAGGCGGCATTTCAACTTATATTTGGAGCCTTTTGGTACAAGATAAGAAGGATACATGAGAATTTCTCATAACCGAAATAGAGGGAGTAGTAGAGTCTTAGGGACCTGAAATTTTGAACAGATGTTACCGTTACTATAAAGGCATCCACTACGACAGTTAATCGAGATGTTAGATAGAAAAGTTAGTGCCGAAAAATAGAATTCCTTTATATGAATAACATGATAATTGTATATTTTTCAATAAGGATAATTAAATACTGTTTTTGGGTCGAAAACTAGTATTGTAGATACGCAAGCATTATTGAGGAAGACATTTGTACACGCGTTTCACCCTGCGCGATACATATCGCAGTTCCAGGAGGTCGAAGAAATTTGCATGTTTCGTCACAAGAAAGAATAAGGGGGCCGTCGCGTGCTACGTGCCACTTCCGGAGGAGGTGGGTCGGGGGAGGTGATGGGTGGCTCGGCCTCTACCACACTAACAGTTGCACATTTAAACATATCACTTGATATATTGAGGACATAATACGTCCTTTGAATTAACCAAGAAATA
>JAODUI010000030.1:1406659-1461939 GCA_027563995.1 Papilio gigon | reverse complement strand
GCTCCGCCTCTACCTCACTAATATTAGATACCATTAAAGACCGCTTGACCCTCAAGAAAAATCGCGGACCGTTTGTGGTGGTCACTGCAATTAACTTGTATTGTAATAATCTATGTATTTTTTTTAATTAATAAAAAAAACCTATTTTTATTTATCACCAGTTTATCTTAGACTTATTATCAATATTTTATTGCACACATGATACAGCTGAAATCGTTACCTAGTTTATATGAAACTACAAAAAAATTCTCTCGGGATCAAAGTCGTCAAGTTGCTAGGGGTCTTAACGGCCGATCACAATAAAGGGTACTTGAATTTTATATGAAGCCTATTTTAACTACTTAGTATGGGAGAGATCTTAAAAATGCATTGATGACCTTCTAAGCGCGTCTATTAATATCTTGGATGACTGTAAGGAGTTCAAGATTGATTAATGAGTTCGGGAGCTTATTTTTTTTTATATGAGAAGATAAGTCGTAGTATCTATTATTATTCATAGACTTAATCTAAACAATCACAAATACGTGTGATTAACCTCCGCTTCATACGTTCATTATCAGTTTAAACACGTTTTACGTACGAACAGGCCAGTCTGACTTTATCTCTCTGTTTGTTTGGTTGTGTGCCTGTCAGTGGAAACATGTTTACAAAACGCGCCATACTCGCAAGCAGGATTACCCTGAGCCAGACATATCGGTAAATAACCTTCGAATACATTAAACTGGCCACTAATAATTTTATAAAGAAAACAAATGATAACATTTGAATTTAGAACGCATTGTATTGTTTTATCGATTTACGATCCATTTAATAAACTTGTGTTAAATAATAAATATACACTGAACAAGCCATAAGTTAATTATGTATTTATACAATTAAAAAAATCATGAATAATTATTTATACAACTAACTAGAACCTCGTTTCTTCGAACGTTTATACGACAAATTTATCCTTAAACATAATACTTTATTTCGTAAGAAAACCGATTTGAATCGAGTAAAACAATTTCTTAAACTTGCAAAATTTGTAGATACTGCACCGCTTATCTACAATATACAGTTAATTGCATTGTAGATAACATCAATTGACTAGTTAATTAGAAATGCGTTTTTAATCATTAGTAAATATAAAACACCAAAAGACCGGTTTCTGTTATACGAGTACTCAACTGACCGTCGAGGTACAACGGTCTTAATATTGTAAACATAGTAAGAAAACTTTATAACAATATAACAACGAACTTGTGCTTTTTACTACGTGGTGTCAGCACAGAAGGACTCTTCTATACATCTCTAGCTGTCATATCTGAATTCATTACCATCTTACACATATCTTATACACAATCCATCCATACTTTCGGTCTTCCTCTACATTTACAAACATCCACAATACAATTAGTTATTGTTATAATAATGCAATTACAATTCTAATTAATACACTTTTATTAAATGAATATATTAATGTATCAAGGTATTATTTTATTATTTTTCCAAGATAACAAGGAAAATTGTTTTGTAATCTTATAGGTAACTATAATTTTGTATAAATCAGTGTCGTGCGATTGGAAAAATATTCTGACTTCTATAATAACTTTATCCCGAAGTGTTTATAAAGTTATCTTACGTTAGACTGAAGAAGACGACTTAAGGTCCTTCCTGAAACGAGCGTACCTCTCTCTCAAAGGCAAGGCATCTGTGTTTCCTCTGGTAATGCAGGTGTCTATGAGCGCCGATGATCAATTTTGTGATACCGCCGCTCGTTTGCCCCGAAACTTAGTGGTGCAGAGAAATATAAAAGCATAAATAACAGTACAATTTGAATCATTATATTAATACCACAACTTAATACTTTCTTCGGGGAGACCTATGTCCAGCTGTGATGAGTAAAGGCTGGTGACGATGATGAAAACTTTATAATCATTTGTAAGGAAATTAAATGAAACAGATAAACATGATATTTGTTTAATTTCGTGTGGAATAGAAGTTAATAAATCTCTTTATAATTTAAAAGATTTCTTTTAATTACATGATATAGTCGAGTTTGGAACAATGGGTACAGTTAATTCCTTTAATACGTTTCTCCGATGCTTTAAAACGTAGAAAACATTGTCAAATGTTTTGTTAATTATTACTTAACAGTTTTATCGCGACCGATAGTGAATACGAAATTGAAACAGTTTTATTCCTGTGTGACATGTCGGTGGTTTATCACTTTAACGATAACATACAATTGTGGACGGACATTGATAGTATTTTTTGCAATTTTTTACACCGAGATTTCCTCACTAATTGTTAAGGCACAATAAAATTACAGTTCAACGTACTTTATATTGAACATATTTAGTATTCTGATACTTTACGATACATTTAATTAAATTGTAGTGTATTTATGTAAAAAATATATATTTCATTAAATTTCATTACTTGTGTTGTTTATAACACAGTGCCATTTATTTTTATATATCTATGTGCAAACAAAGTGTATCTCTAAACCGGCTAAACCAACTTTATTAGGACGTTAACTGGAAGGTAACTGACATACGCGAGTGTAACATAAAGCGTGTAACTTTTTTTCTACGTTAACCAATTATCGGGCATACGCTCGTTAGTAATAAGACCTAAATTTCAATGACGCGTTTGATAAACTAAACTTGAAACGTTTGGATACAATCACGTATGAGAATCAAATCACTATTGTGCAAAGGAACAAGAAAAAAAAAACAAGTCAAAAACAAACACAACAAAATGAAAATTGCTAATGTATTTTAACAGTGATTAACATACATAGACTGACGAATTATTAAGACGGAAATTTAATCCGCGAGTTTCCAAGACCTTTGACAACATTATTTGTTGTCTATGCATTTTAAAAGATAATACAGTGGAAACAATATTTCTTCGTATTGGATGCTGTCAGCATTGTACACAGTTTAGTTATTATTTTTTTTTGTCAACAGACAAAGTCGTCACCTACAATCGGACACAAACGCGAGCTATCTCTACAATCCGGGATCTGAACCTCTGACTATCGCGACGCTCGGAGAAGTGCTTGCGGAAAGCGCTAACAAATATCCGAATAGAATCGCCGTTAGATCTATACATGAAGATTTAACATTAACGTATGAAGAGTTATTAAATCAGGTAATTTACAAGATATTTCTTACTCGTAATAATGTTAAAGAAAAGTCATTAACACCAAAAACAATAACCTAACAAACGGTGCACCCGGAACCGTATATGACGACAACGATTTGACGTAATAACAAATGTTAATTAATAAATAGGTAATAAAGGAACTCTAAGATAATGCAATTAAACTTAACTATTAAGAAGACATATAAAGTCAATTGAAAATTACACAGGTGCAGTGGTTTGTATCAAATTCAGTCCATAATCAATAAGTGAGAGTATAAATAAAAGCATATGTGGTGCCTCCAGTATAGATGTCCGTAGATGTAATATTCTTTGCCCGCAGGCTGACTCCTTAGGATGTACACTGAGGGCGAATGGTTTCAACAAAGGTGACAGATTGGGAATATGGTCGCACAACATGTCCGGCTGGATTCTGTCAGTGTTGGCTGCGGCGAGAGTCGGTTTGATATCGGTGAGTTACTAAGAGCATTCGTTTATTTTATTGTTGTATTGCATTTTTGGACAATAATAAATATGATGAATAGCATACTTGTTAAATGTTGTTAGATAAGCAAAAGTAGAGTATTGAAATGATCGGCAGATTAGATAAAAAAAATGTATGTTATTAGATAATGAAATTCATTTTTATTTAGCATTAATTTTTAGAAATTCACATCTACATGTTGCGTATTACTATTTTCCAGGTGTTCATAAATCCAGTTTATGAGAAATCAGAGCTAAGCTTCTGCTTAAAGAAAACTGGTATGAAGGGGCTTGTCATCGGGAATTCTATCAACAACAGGGATTATTACAACGGCTTGAAACATCTTATACCAGAATTAGAAGGCTCCAAGCCTGGAGCACTGACATCTGAGCAGTTTCCCGAACTAAGTACAATTATCAGTTTAGAAAAGGAGAAGTTAGAGTGAGTAGATGAGACTTTTGGCACGAAAATTGTGACTGCATGGTATTTTAAGTTTGAATTTGCATTCGTTTTACAGTCCGTTAAGAATAAATTTAGCTTATTAGAATTAAAAGTATTTCTACGATATTAAATGCATGAAGGAATAACAATAAACAGATAAATAGTTTATGAGCCCCTAGGAAATAGACTTTATCAGACGACTTAATCAGTATGAACGTGTATGAAAGTGCACACATTACACCTATTAGGCACAATGTAATTTTGGCTTAACAACCGATAAAAAGTCTGTATAACGTAAGGGTTGTAAGCAAAACTTATACATTGGGCGTATTTTGCATAACTAGCTAGACTGACGCAGCGCCCCTAAGTGTGTTTTGTCCTCCGACAATAAAAATCTTCACTGTCCAGTCTTTGAAGCTCTGTTAGATCTTTTTCTACATCTTCAGTAAATTTCATTTTATTTTCTATAAGTGTGTTATTTATTTTAGCGGTGTACTCACATTCGACTCGCTACTGAGAAATGAAAGCAACCAAGTATCGAAGTACGGGAGCGAAATCAAACCGGAAGATGGCAGCATCATCCATTTCACATCGGGGACCACGGGTGGGTTTTAGAGGTAAAAAGCTGAGTCATCATCATCATTCATTTACTGCGTCGTTGTTAATTAAATATTATTTTAAATAGGACATAGAAACAGGAAACTCTTTTCAACAAAGGTGGATTAAATCATTTCTACGGTGATAAATCAATGTGTAATTACAGGTGACCCAAAAGCAGCTTTAGACTCGCATTTAGGAGTCGTTAATAACACATATTTTATTGGAAAACGAAACGGTTACGACGAGGATAACCAGAAAGTTTGCATACAGGTGGGTACCATCATAACTAATCAAACACCAGTTAAAAAGATCAATGGAATTTCAGAAAATATTGCAAAACTGATTTCTCAATATATTGACGACATCTCTTAACTAAGTAGTAAACAGTCAAATTTTTTCAACAAAATGTTCACGATACATTTAATTTTGACAAACCTACAAAATTTCACAATGAATTTGATCGTTTCCTACATTTACGTTTTGTGTTAAACACCGATGTGCGATCGGACCCTTTTTTTCATTTATTCTAAACTAACGCTTGACCACGATCCCACCCGATGCTAGGTGAGTGGTCGAAATACGGTACGTGTTAGTTTAGTAAGTGCCTATTCACTGTATACACTAAATTTAAACTTGTTTTAATCAGGTACCGCTCTTCCATGCCCTGGGGTCAGTGGTCACAACGTTGGCTCCACTAAGACACGGCGCCACGCTGGTGCTGGCGGCGCCCACCTACAATGTACCAGCAAACATCAATGCTCTGCTTGCTGAAGAGTAATTGTCGACTTTTTCTAAATTCTAATACAATAAACAATAAACAAATTAAACTATTAAAACTTTCGTGAGACATTTCACTAAACTACTAATAAAAACGGCTTAATAACTCACTTGTAGATCGGTGTAGGTACCGACTAGTTTCACTCACCCTGATGAAGGACTCCCGACGAGTCCGAAACTAGTCGGTAACTACACCGATCTACACTTGAGTTAAGCCGTTTTTATTAGTAGTATAATAAATAAATTGTTTGACAGCACTGATCTCAGGAACTGTGACTTATCTATCCTTTTGAATCAGTCTTACAGTAGAGGAGGACCGGATAATATATTTTTTTATTTATATTATTTATTAATGTATGGATAAATTATCAACATAAGTGTAACAGTCAGTTGGTTTATTCATGTTGAATATTTTAAAAGTCATTAGCTTTCATTTAATTGTGTCGCATTAAAAAACATAGAATCATAAATAAATATTTTAAATAGTTAAATTCATATCTTGTTGTTACATTTTTTCAATGTCTTAAAATAATTATTCAAATATGTGTTTATATGTGCATTTTGAAACAAGCAGTCCAATGCCTGATTACTGTATTAAATGTATACAACATCCGCCAACGAACTTATCATTTATCTATCGGATTTCAAAAGGCAGCACAAATTTCAACTTTGACGTCATATTTTCTCAGCCTAACTGCTATTGGTTATTAACGTCATTGTTGTGCATTACAGGTGTACAGCTGTAACGGGCACTCCCACCATGTATGTAGACATGATATCCCAGATCCGCGAGCGCGGGGATCTTCCACTGCGCCTGCGCATCGCCCTCTCGGGCGGCGCGCCCTGCTCGCCACAGCTCATCAGAGATATGCAGAAGTACCTTAAAGCAAGCTCAGTGCTGGTAAGCCACGAAATCGATTATTACAAGCAAAAAAGTTTGTCAATACGTTTCGTTTTTTTTTTTATAGAATTCGCTTTTAAAAATCATACAAAATTTCAAATACAGCGAAGATTACTGGTGAATATATTGAGCTAACTAACGGACGGATTTTGTAGAATAAGATGAGCTAGGAAGTAGATCGCCTGGGATTATTTGACCGCTGCTCGGACATCTTCAACAAAATATTAAATATCATTTCACAGGCACTGTATGGCTTGACCGAGACCACAGCAAGCGTTTTCCAGTCCAAACCAGGGGATGGCATCGAAGTAGTCTCCGAGACCGTCGGCTATATACAAGACCACGTGGAAGTCAAGGTAACATTTTTAATGGTCTTTGTTTTAGGAATTTTATTGTTCTGGTCAGAGAAAAATTAGTGTCTACCATCGTCTATTATTATTATCATTCAAATCATTGAAGGGATGGAAGTGAATGTAAGAGTGAAATAATTTTATAAACATTTTATAGGTAGTAGGCGATGATGGCAAAACAGTTCCGTTCGGCAGCCCCGGAGAACTACTCGTGCGAGGTTACAACACCATGATCTGCTATTGGGATGAACCGGAGAAGACGAAGAACACATTTACTGAGGACGGGTGGCTTAGTACCGGGTAACAATAACATGCTATTAATTTATCTTTACTGACCTTAGTTTTATGTAGAACAATAACCTAATTAAACTCTTTAAATGCTTTGGACCAGAAAGTATATAATCGTCCTATTCAATTCCTAAAAGATATTTGTTAACATGATAATAAAGATAGATTGATTTAGTCGTTTAGTTGAAAATTAGAGATTTGCTTTGCATTAACACATAACCTGGCTTCTGCTTTGGATTGTTTTAATCCTGTGAACTTTCCAGGGATAAGTTCACCGTTTCCCCGGACGGATACGGGCGTGTGGTTGGTCGGCTGAAGGACATCATAGTGCGTGGCGGAGAGAACATCGCACCTAAGGAGATAGAAGATCTTCTGAACACACACCCTGATGTAGTTGAGAGTCAGGTTAATTAAACTTTGCTCAAACCTCACCAATCCTATCATATACATTGTAAACGAATGGAAGTACCTTGGTTGGGATTCTTTATTCAAGCAACATAAGAAATATATTTTTTTCCAGGTCGTTGGAATTTCTGATGAGAGATTGGGAGAAGAATTATGCGCCGTGCTGAGGACACGAGATGGCGTTGATGTGACACTCGATGAAGTCAGAAAATTCTGCACCGGACATATCGCGAAGTTTAAGATACCAAGAGTATTGAAAATAACAGACGCTTTCCCGAAGACTGCATCCGGAAAAATTCAGAAATATAAACTGAGAGAATTAATCGAGTCCGGAAAATTATAGAATTGTATTCAAATGTTTAATAAAATAATATGTATTTAAATGTTATGTGTAATTTGTACAAGTGTGAAGTTTAAAATATTTCTATAAAGGTATGACCATAATGACAGTATAAAGAAATGAGGTTGAATAATTTTGTATCCTTATATAATAAACACATTGTGAATCAAGAGTTTGTTTGGACGTGCTAAGCGTACTGTTGCCTTAGTTTTGAGAGAGATTACATAAATGAATATAGCAAGCGGCCGTCGTACGTTGTAGCAAAGCCGAGACTTTTCAGCAGAATGCGTTTAAAGAGTTCGATGCATACATTCAATTATATAGTTAAGAGCGATGAATACGGGTCACCGAAAGGCCTAAAGAAACCTAAAAATCTTGAAAACCAAGAATGCAAGGTTAATCAAATAAACGGCGTTTAATAGACAATATAATACACCTTAAATTAAAGTAATCAAATAGGTCACCATATTTTATTTATTAATAAATTACATAAAGAAAAAAACTGCTTATTTCGCCTTTAAACACAACTAGAAAACATGACATTTTTGTACAACAATATGCTTACTATCAATATGGTTTATAGACCCAATTAAAAACCGATTAGAAAAAAAAAACTAAAGTGCAGTAATTTTGTAGTTTCATCTTTGCCCTTTTTCAAATTTCATTTTTATAACGTGACCTTGCAATAACTAAGAAGTCTTAATACCTCAATTTAAAAGGTATTATATTGTCTCTTGTAGACCGTTTATTTTATAAAACTAGCATACTTAGTTTTAGATTTATCCATTCTAGAATTGTGGGTGTTTTCAACTGACCCAGATTCATTGCTCTTGATTGTAGTTATATATTTGAACTAGCTGTCGCCCGCGATTCTGTCCGCGCGGAATTGAAAAAATACATCGGTAATGTGTTCTTTCAGACTATGTCTATCTATAAACTACATAATACATACATTAACTGTTTTACATTTGCAATATTAAGGCCGCATATATTAAAGCAATCAACACTTACGAACATGACCATCGTTTCTAAACTTAAGACCTGTTTAGATACATGTACGGATGGATGGTTGTTATTACGTATATCCAGAAAAGCTAAACGATTCTCGTTGAAATTCGATTTAGGACACAGTCTGGAAGACATATAGGTTTCTAAATTGAGTTTTTTTTTTTAATTCCGCCCGAACGGAGTTGCGGACAACTGCTATGCTGAAAATTTGTTTCGGGTATTAATTATGCAACGCCTTCCGTGAAACTAATTTAAGAACAAAAGTACATATTTCCTTGCACCTGTATCATGTTTGATAGCGACGTAATTTGGATAAGCAAGGTCATATTTATCACCTATAAATTCTATCCTTACCAGTAAGGCCTTGACATTGCGACTTCGGATGTTAAGTCTGGAAGACCATAAAATAAAATCTATAATAAATTGAAGTCTAGAAATTAAACGAAGATTACAGAGATTCATGTAAGTTATAAATAGACTTTTTTATTTTTATTCTCTTGTGTATTTGTGTTATAACAAAAGAAACAAACAACCTCTAAAGATCATGTTGTAATTTATTTATAGAGATCCACCATTTTAAACTAAAAATATTCAGAATTAAAATGGTTGAAGTTAGTCAAGTATCCATTTGTAACATTTAATTTCGGTTTACTTCATTAAAAAAAATCATATTAAGTATTCGATAAAAATATAATAATCTACAACTTTTTAACTATAAGAAACAATACTTTTCAGTTTATTTGCGAATTAATTGACATAGATAATAAGCACCCAAAAATCGATGGTCTCATTTTTAGTAAATTTTTCGTAGCGATTAAATCCTTTTACAAATTAAATTGTGTATACACATCCACGTCTATTAGAAGTATAATTGAATTGATTGCACATCCGATTGACGAGAAATGCCTCCTATATTATATTTTACCGAAAAGAATGAAACATTTTTGGTGGCCTTATACATTTACTATTGTAAATCTCCAAAGAGGTTGGTCGATAAAAGTTTTGTTACATCTGTTGATGTTGTTGCAAAGTTACTGTTTTTACATACGATGTACTATGGAATGTAAAGTTTAAAAAAATAAAGTTGTAGACAATTGACATGTTTTGTACATTAATATCCAATAAATATGCGACATTAATTGACAAATTTATCTACTTTATGTCGGTACTTAAGAAATTTAATACTGGCTTATCTAATTTCAATTAAAAATCTATTGAACATAACGTACTTAAAGAAATTTGCAATAAATATAAAAACAATTAGTTTCTTTATAAAAAAAAAAGTTAACATCACATTCTAAGTTATCATTTATTTAGTCGTTGTTTTTTTTTAATTTGACAGATAGAGTACAAGAATTTGAAAACAATGTACAACCAAGGATTGAGTTATGCAGTACTGTTATGTATAATTATTGGTAAGTGAATTGTAGATGATAAATTATGCACAGTTTGATCAAATCAAGTTTTCGGGAGTATCCTGGATGAGAATCGATGACCGACCGCCGTGGTCTTTGGATGTCTACGCCCATGATCATTGTATCAATTCGGCTTTTATCTTTCTATCGAAATATTATAACTTTAATATCCATTGATTTAAATGTATCTTGAGCCTTTTATGTTTCTTTTTAACTGTAATAAAAAAAAATAATTCTCAGGTTATACACAAAGCGTGGACGCCGCCTCCCTACGCTGTTACAATAGGTAAGAATATTTATAAGGACTTCCACTCGTCTATCGGTTCGTCATCATCATCATCGTCGTCGTGGTCAGCCACTTTTATATCGGTTCACATCTTACTAATATAAACTAGATGTTATTACGTATCTATCAAACAGCTAAAAGGATCTCGCTGTAATTTGGCATAGTTGAAAAGCATAGTCTAGAAGAACGCTAGATAATTATGCTTTATTTTCACTCCGCACCCGGCGTCGCCGGCGACACGCACGACCACAGCTCATCATTATTTTTTTTTATTTATTTACTAATATTTCTTGGAACCGTTCCGGCTTCCGATATGGTTCACAATGGATGGATGCTAGATCGGTAGTTCATAAACATTAAACGTCTCTTAAACATTGGGCTATTGGCGTTCATCTTTAAAAATTTCAGATCTCTGGATGATCCTATGATAGTTTCGCTGGATTTCCCGCTGCCTCTCATCACCAGTGGTTGCATAGATGTAAACAGAACAACGAAAGTTTTTATATCTGGTTTCAACCAAACCGTGACCTCAGAAGAATCTAAGGCCATACTTTCAGCTTACATTCAACGAGGCGATGTCAATGTTGTGTACTTGGACTGGGCGGAGGAGGCCCGTATAGGAAATTTAGGAGTTATTCTCGGTTACTTGAAAGCTGCAACGAATACGCAAGAAGTAAGTGGCACTGATTAAGATGATTACAATAATTATGGTTTTATTACGACATAGTTGAATTCTATAGAAATGAGAAATTATAATAGATAACCTAAAGATATGTCATCAATATGAGCGCTACATGAATCCGAAATATGTCCATAGACAACAAGTGACATTGCGAACCAATGTAACGTGTGAATTTAATTTCTCATTTTAATTGAATTAAGCAATACTCATAATAAATTTATTTTTGATCTTCTTTTAAAAGTGAACGACCAAATCGTGATAGTAAATAATACTAGCAATTAATATTAGTCAACTAACTTTACGATCAACAAACTAGATCCTTAGTGGATTAACTACGAAAAGCCAGTACTAGTAGACGTCCTTAGTAATTAATTATAGACTTCAAGTGCATTAGAAATACTCAAATTTCAATTGTACCAGAAAAAAAGAAAGATACAGAAATACTAAAATTAATATTATAAACAGATTGGACTAAGATTTGCAGTAGCTCTTGATAATTTACGCCACGGCGGCCTGGATTTTATTAAAGTCCATCTCGTGGGGCACTCCCTCGGCGCGCAGATCGCTGGGATTACTGGAAATACGTTGAAGAGCCAAGGACGTACTATACGACGGTAGGTGTCCTTTTAATTACAAGCACGGTCGGCAACGCTCCTGTTGTTGTAGTGTTCGCGTTGTGCATGGACGTCTATGACAACTCGGGTGCTCCCGCCACTCTTTACGTTCTCGTATAAAAAGCATCGAAATAGTAAATAATACTGTCTGGTTTATTGACGTTTTAAATTTATTAATTATTTATTACCCAGTAAGGGAATCCGCCGTTTTTATGATTTTTTTATGTGGGTTTATGAGAATTCCCTATTCGCTATGTGTAGACTTAACCGCTAAATTAAATTTGTCGACTGAACTGTCATTCGATCCGGTTAGTCGATGGAGTCAGTCCACTGTTTTTTTTTTATTTTTTTAACTAGTATTATTATTCCAGAGCAACGTGTTTGGATCCAGCCAGACCTTTGTATTCGGGATTAATAAGTTTTAAAAATGGCGTGGACCCTGACTGCGCTGAGCAGGTGGACGTCGTGCACACCGACCCTGACGGTTACGGAATTGCGAAATCCGCGGGAAAAGTTGACTTCTGGGTCAACTATGAAGGAGGAAAAACTGTTCAGCCCGGCTGTCCCAGAACAAACTTTCCCTTGCTAAGCCTGGGTGGTAAGAAAACGCCTCGTACAAAATTAATAAAATGAATGTTGAACAATTTATCTATAATATAAGATAGCTAAAAAATTGTACTGTATTCTGCAATTTAAAAAAAAACTCTAGAAGTGCCAAATGGACAGGCAGAAATTAACATACTCTTGGTAATGGCATATATCTCAGTGAGAAAGTCAAAGACATGGTGAATGTCTTTTAGCAAAATCCGAAATCGAAAAGACAATTATGTATGGAACTGACAATAAACTCTAGCATCAGTTAGTCACATATTTATTTCTACACAATTTGATCCATTTTGTCGGTTCTATTGGCAATGTCACGTTGTACAGAGAGGCTGATCTGTGGGTGACATAATTAACTTAATTACTGACATTATAACTCTATTCTTCAGTGTCTATAAACTTCGTTTTCTTTTTTTAAAGGTTTATGTAGCCATGTATTCGCGTGGAAGTTATTCGTGGAGTCAATAAATGCGACCAACAGTTTCCCCGCTGCCAGCGCACCGGACTACGACACTTGGAAGAAGAGCAACGGAACTACCAATTCTACTATCTACATGGGAGACCATCTATCACCCGAGTAAGAATTTAAAATCTTTATCACATAGATTTGTAAATTATATTGACAGTTTGTATTCCTTTGTTAAATAGAATGCAACGTAACTTTTATCGGAGTTAACTCCCTCGGTGTTATTATTTAAATTCAAGTGATATTTTTAAAATCGTCTAAACGTCAATTTTCTAAGAAAAAATAGTGTCTATAGGTTACATATCCGTGCCTTTATCCATATATAATAAAACCCAACAATTAATATCAAACTATCTAAACTCATTGTCTTAGTTACTTTTGTTTAACATTTTAAATACAAATTCGATTAACATAAATACATAATTATTAATATACTGGTCATATCGATTTTTTTTTATTTCATTAAAAAACTTTAATTATTTCATATGTTTCAGTGCCAAGGGTAACTATTATTTAGTGACCAACGATCGTTCACCGTACAATAAAGGAGAGGAAGGAACAAACCCTAATAACAGGATCAACAACTAAAAATGTTATTTATCTACGATTGTCATTATTAATAAAAAAAATGTTTATTGTGTTTAATCATTCAAAATATGAGGTTGTGAAATAAAATAACAATTTAAGAAAAGAAATATGGCAATAAAGTTTTTAAGTTTCATTTAATTAAAAAAATATTTCATTATTGTTTTTTTTTGTTGTACTTTAATATAACAGTCTTTTTTTGTTCATTAATTCGTTAAACATAGCGCCTGCAACTATATTCGAGCAAAAAAGCTTATAAGACATTTTGTCTGAAAGTTAAGATGTGCTTTGTGTCGCCTTGTTTGATTTAATTATTTATTTATTTAAGTAAACGCTCATGATCCGAAATTAGACCACAATTCGTAATTAAAGTTTATTTTATGTTTATGATTTAAAATATCATTATGTACTTCTGCCAAACCTTTTCTTAACAGTAAAAGTACATTTGTCAAATTTCACGTTATTCTGTTCTTTCAATTTCTCTAAAACAAGAACAAAGTAGCTTTGCTTTTTAATATAATAATTTTCAAATATACTACATTGGATTATCATATGAATTTTATAAAATTAATGAAGTCCATCTAATTTGGAGAGGTCCACAACTGTATTACGTCATGGCCATACAATTCAATTGTTATGATAAAATGTCACATCAATATGCAACAGACATTGTTATATTGAAAACAACTACGGCAAAGCACACATCGATTGTAACTTTTCGTTTCTTTGTTAAATTTGCAACAGTTGTTCACATAAATTGTATCGAACTTTCAATCTTCCATTATGATAGATTTAAAATTTTAAAGCTAGATTATTAATTCGATAAAAGATGTTACGCTTTTTGTTGGTTATGAAATTATTAAAACTTTCCCCGAGACCTTACACTATACTAATAAAAACGTTTTAACTCACGTGTAGACCGGTGTCGGTACCGACTAGTTTCGAACCCATCGGGGCTTTTCCTCAAGGTGAGTGACATTGGTATTATTTCGCAGTCGAGGCTCGTCGCTCACTCTAAAGTAGTCGGTACCGTTTTAAAAGTAAGTTAAGGCGTTTTCATAAGTAGTATAAACTTAATCTATCTTAAAAAACAACAAAATGTTATCAAGTTGAAGCCCGTATAGCCGTCGAGGATGCTCTTGACACGGATGAGCGCCGACGCCTTATCTACCGCCTTTAAAGTCTTCATATCAATTTGTATTTCAACGCACCGCCCTCCAAATGAACAACCAAGGACTACACGGGTTGTATTACTACCATATTTTTAACCGATGTCAAAAAAATGTATGTATGTCATTGGATTTGATTTAATATGGATGGACGGACTGGACAATAAAGGAAATAACTAAACTAATCACAGTAAGTAAAATGCACAACACATAATCAGTTATAACTGAACAGTCAGACTGTACAGTGAAAATTTACATTTTTAAATGTTTTAACTTACACTCAAATTGTACAGTTCTTAGTTTTGCCTACATACATAAGTTCATTTGAAACTGAAGATGTGTACCGGCCATATTATTGACATAATAAAAAAAAGCAATTAAATTTTACAACATGATTACGAGTGATCACAACAGATTTGTTCAATTATTTTAGCAGTAGAACCTCACGGTTACATTATTCAAGATACAGACCTTCATAAACAGCTAATGTTGTAATTTTTAACATCATTTTTTTCTTTTTAGATAATCAGTAAATCAGCAGATTTATTGTCTATTGTTAGCATTATTATTTTAATTTTGCACATTATTAAAGCAAGGTTACGTTAATTTGAATAATGAGAACATAAGTCAAAAGTGTTAATTTCAAAATGTATTACATACTATTGTTTAAGGCTAGCGGCCTCGTAGGCACAGTTGCAATTAGTGTCAAGCGATTCCTACACATATTGGACTGTGTCTGGAATGAATATATTAGTTTTAATTATTTTATGGCTTGTGGGTGTAATATCAGGCAGTTAAACATTATTCTCATCTATCCGTCTTCTGACCGACTCTAAATGATTAGACACCTGGATATTTAATAGTCTAAGGTGACAGACGAGCAAGCTGAATTCGCCAAAATAGCGAAGTTACTGATCATAGACATCAGCATTTAATGTTGCATTGCAAATCTTAAATCGATAGACTGAACGCTAGAACGGAAGCATAGTTCTGACTCATCAACTTCCCCCAACCATGTACCAAGGTACGTAAATTAAATTATGTACAATTTTTCATTTTTTTAAAGCGACTTCAAACAGGATGATGTTCTCAATTCGTCTGTATGTTTGTTTTGTTAATAAGGTTATAATGATGTTGTGCCAAAAGTCTTTGGAGACCTCCAATTGCTCGTACTCGAATTGAGTCAGTATTTAATTGTTGCGTGCCCGACGTATTGTTAAGTGACATTGATTAGTCGCCTTGTTATCAAAATTAATTAAAGTTTTCACGAAACACTTCAATGGCTGCGTTATGTTGTGTTCAAAGTCACTATTGGGTTAAGGTCTTGGTAATAGCGAAAGAAGCTATGAGAATTGGTCACTGAAAGTAACTATGAGTAACTAAGAAACTAGTAAAGGATTTTTTTTTTATGTCGAGCGGTCTTCAAAAGATACGTGAATGAAAACAGACATTCTAAAGTCTTGACTCACTAAAACTCTATAAGCGACCATCCCTGTATAAGAACGCAGATATGTTCTATAAATTTTTGTTCAACCCAGACATGTCTGACTTTGAGTCTATCGTAAATCTGGACACCTTGTGGCCGTCTTTTTGGGATCGTTTGGGACTATCAAGATTATCTGATCGGTGGGCATAATTCTAATAACATTCTGACAGCTCAGTAACGCCCTCTGTCAATGTCATAAATAATGACAAAATCTTTGTGTTACTGTAGACATCTTTTTCTTTTATTTAATTTTCTACACGTGAGTAGGTTTTTTTTTTTGACAAAACTAATCGCGGCTCAGATAGACTTTGTTACACTTAATTTTTAAAAACAAATGGAACATTTAAAAATGTTTTTTAACCTCCATCTTTTATTTTGACGACAGTCAGATGTTTATGCAGGTGCCGACACAGAAGACGATTGCGGAAGCATTCTATTAACATACAATTGCATCCAATGTAAAGGATTATATGTATTCCCGCGGCATTTCGTTTTAAAACGGTTGCGTTGCTTTTATTTTGTCCGCACCAGTCCAATGCCAGTGCCCGAAACGCACGTATGTGCGCCAAAAGCATAGCGCCATAGATAAGAAAGTGAACGATGAAAAAGATGTGCGAAGTACAGATAAAAAAAATATGGATTCTTTTAATGCTTTTAAGTAAGTTTGAGATCATTTTAATTTTACATTTAATTCAAAATAATTTCCGAATTTTTTGCTTTCTTTTTTTTTACATTTTAAGATCAACCTCTGTACATTATTAATCAAGTCGGAAAAAAAGTTTTTTTTTTAAAGATTTCAATGTTTTTTTTTTAAATTAAATATTGTATAACCGATTTAATCACATAGCCAAATACAACTTTCAAATTACTTCGGACGGCTCAAGATACTTTCTCAAATATTATAATTACAGCTTATACACATAACAGTAAAAATACAACTTAATTAAATATTTAAAATTTTGAATGTACCAGGTGAATAAACTAAAGATTTTGAGAAAAAAAAACCAAGTCTATATATATAGTTCAGTGAGTAAAAACATGTCAGAATGATAATCTCTCGATCGCGGTTCCAAATTCATATAGTTATTCAATAATTATAGGTAAAATATCGTTAAATACTTTAAAACTGCACTCTTTTGATTTGTATTTATATTACAGGTACCCTCTCAAATACACGAGCCGCGTGGTTAAGGTGTTATAAAGAGTAAGTTGATTTTCCTTTGTTTTTAATAATATCGACTAACAAAGACTAAGGTTACCATCAAGAACATTTAAATCCTAGGCACTGTTATATTTATACATCGATTTCTATCAATTTATGCTTCTCTAATCTCATCGTCAGTTCATAAAACATGTCCCAACTAAGGAGCTCGGACCAAGCACGCCAGAGCGTCGTTGGCCTAAGCATCTGACTGTACAGAACCGTAATTTTCTTTAAAACACTTATAATTAACTTTTTTTATTCATATTAAATTGTATAGATTTTTGTAAGACATTACTAAAAATAAACAATACGTCCGTGACTTTAATCTCGTAAAAAAAACTAGAGGCTTATATGTTTTCAGACGATATTCCAAAATTATCTCACATTTTATCCAGAACGATTAAGCCGGTTTAGACACGCCTTCCGGCAAACATCCATTCAAACATCCGAACTTTCGTATTTATATTAGTAAGATTAAGAACGGCTATCACTCAAGCCTAAAATTTCGATGCTGTCCGGTTTTTTTTTATCCCACTGCGTTAACATTAATTGATCGAAAGATGGCAGTATTATTAATACTGTGTTTAATATTCATTAGACCGATATTATGGATGTATTATTGGTTTATGTTGAAAAATATACGGTAAAAATGTATAAGGAAGTGTGTTGATGAATAAATAATTCTACAAAGACATCACATATGTTCAATCAATCACAATGAACAAAACAGACGTTTACAAACACACATCAATTCTTATCTAATCGCCTTGTAATAAAATAGATAATTTTTAAAAGCGAATTATCGAAATATCTATCTTTACGCATTAGCCATTCTCACTCAGCCTATTTACAATTCAGATTTTCTAAATTCAACACTATATCGCCGTGAAGTTATGATTGCTAACATTTTTTTATAACCTCTTCACTTATTACTACGCAATCTTTTACATTTTAAAAAATAACTACGTAATTCCAAGGAATTTAAAATATTGAATTCACCTTTTTTTTAGAATTCGTCACTAGTATTATGAAGTTTAGCATTTTCTATCTACCGATTAGTTGAATAGAAAGTCATTATCAACGTTATTAGAGTCGAAGTGTGAATTAAATAAACAATATAATAATAATCCTTATAATTTAAATTTGTACTAATGTACTAGGACATCATATGCTATAAAGATTACCAAACAACAGACGTGCAACCTTCACAAGGTGGTCGCTAAGTGGAGTACCAGGGCGGCATAGTTGCGTAAGGAGCGAATCGTAGCGCATAATCGTTACGTCGCTTTCTTCTGCCTGACGATCAACGATCACCAAGCTACAACCCGTTCTTTGTTTACATTGCGCGCCGAATCCAGTTTTCTAATGATCTAACATATTTCGCGTAATCAATGCTTAGCAATTATTATAATTTCGTGAAATATTAAAGTAGATTGCATTTCTGGTTTTGTTTTTTGTAGTCCATTTTCAGACATACTAACCTTGTTGCTATAACCAAAAAGTTCAACGTAATGTGAGACCTAAGTAATGACGTATCATCGGTCGGATTAGAGTTTTGAATTGTGTTTTGTCTTTTTTTTTTTTTAGGAAAAAGGCGGCAAACGAGCCACGTCATGCCTAAAATTATTTGATCATCGGCAACACTAGAGGAATAGCAGATGCGTTGCCGGCCTTTAAGGGAAATGTCTTATCTACGCACTAAGATCTACTTGGTACTTGTAACATTCAATAGGTGGTTTCGAATTAGTCACTCTTTACAAACGCAGTACGTGATTCGTTTGTTTAAATGTTATGAAGATTGGCAACTTTCCAGAGACATATAAAAGAATTTTCTTTCCATTATACGAGTCTTTAATTTGACTTCCGAATTACAGAGAGCGAATCTTGCTTCGCAATCTGGTTGTATTGAATATGTTTTTCAAACATACAAGTAAACTAAACTTGTAGTCATAATAAAGCAACAATTAAATAATGAATTAGTAAAGTGCTGTATGGACTCTATGGCTATGAAAATAAGGATTACAACAGTTCAATTTTTGAACAGGCGTATAAATATTTCGACGTCTTAAGTTGGCGGGAAGGAATAGTACATTAATATAAAGCGTCAAAAGAATTAAAACATATATTAAATACAGTAAATTATGTTACATATCATTAACAGGTCGCTATCAGAGTATGTGGTCACTCCGATAGAATATCCGTTGTCAATAGCCCATTCCTCCTGCTTGGACCGGACTCGACCAACCGTCATCTATACCTTCGGTTACCAAGGCAAGGTCGCCGGCCCAGCTACTACGGCGGTCCTGACAGCTTATATAGCGAAAAAAAAGAGAAATGTCATACTCGTGGACTGGGAAGAAGAAGCTAAGAGTGGTCTATTAGGCTTGCAACTTGGGTATGTGACGTCGGCAGCACCTAACGCTAAAAAGGTATGTTTTACACTGTCTTTATATAATTTTTCTTGTACTACGTAAGCTGTTCTCGTTCTGTGAAAAGAATATTAAGCATTTTTTTAATAGAATCGGCTTTTGCTAAATAAAACTCAAATAGCATAACCTTATATAATACTGGCCAGAAAGAGTGGTGACTTTTTTTCTCATTTTTGGTTGTCGCTAAAAAATTACACCGTACATATCATAAACAAAGTGAAATGCGTGGTTACTTTGTTTGTCGTGTACCCAACCACCACCATTAAAGTATATTCAAGTTCAATCAGATAAAAATCGGCAGCGAGATAGTCGGCCACAACTTTTAGTAGATGTTTATTACCAATGATATCTCACATTCACCTCACAATATCCGCAATACAGTTACAAATTCGAAAATTAATTCAGGGCCAAGAAGAGTTAACACGATCTCGACACGAACTTTACAAAAACATTAACTTTTTATATTCAATGGGGAATTCCCTTTTAAAAACCTTATCTTTTCATTCTTTGTTCGAGTGTTTTTTTTTATTGTTCCTTCAGTTATTTTTATACTTCCTTTCTTTCTTAAATAAGGTTTAAAAGCAATTCTTACATTACCAAATTAATCATTTTACAGATTGGATACGCCCTCGGTAAATCATTACTTAAACTATCCGACGCTGGAATCGATTTAAATAGCGTTCATTTAATGGGACATTCACTCGGGGCGCATGTGATGGGCTACGCCGGACGCTGGTTGAGGGAGAGAGGAAAAATTGTCAGCAGGTATCAACAAAATCATTAAAAAACAAAGATGGCGCTTTTTTAATTTTTATTACTCTATATTAATATGTCAAAACTAGATGGCGATGTTTTCAAAAATTATTATTTGTTGATCCCATTGTCTAAATATAATAATATAAAGCTTATCAATAAGTTAATTCAACGTAATTGAATAAATGTATATAACATTGATTGAATTTTTAGAATTACAGGTCTGGACCCTGCGCGTGCGTTGTTCGAGGGCACGTTCGCTTTCTTCAAACAATTGGATAGGACATGCGCATTATTCGTGGACATCATACACACGGACCCCGGCAACTACGGCACCAGTAAATCGACTGGTACAGTGGACATATGGCCTAATTACTACGGCTCGAAGTCCCAGCAGCCCGGTTGCCCGCGAAAACCACAAGAGACGTTCAGTCGGGCAGGTAATTACTTACTCAAGAAATTGCCGTCTTATTCATATAGCCCTCTTTATTTTACTAGAAAATCATGGGTCAGAAAATGCAGTCTGTTCTGTGATGAACATATTATAACTTCAAATAATGTTGTCTCTTCTCTGAGTTTTAATTTTCCTTTTAAATCTAAGCACCAATAGCCTTATGGTTAAGGGTACGGACTACCGATCTAGCGGTCGTGGGTTCGAATCCCACCATTCGTTTATTGTCGTGAACCTTTCCTAAGACAAGTTTTTTCAAGCTTACCAGGAATGGTTACAAGAAATATTAGTTAATTAACAATAATCTACTAATATTTTTTATTTAAAAAAAATCAAATTCTTGACCGAACTGTTGTTAAATGCATAACTTACGTCTTGTCATCGTCGAACCTAAGACTGGACTTTGTTAAATATTGCTTCAGATCTTTGCGACCACGACCGTTCCTGGCAGTACTTCATTGAAGCCATGCTGTCAGGTACAAATATCTCTGCTATACACGCTGATAACTATCACCATTGGATGCACGACTATTCTCGAAGCAACTTCACCATCTATATGGGTGATCTGATCAACACCAGGTACGTTGTAATTATTGTAACGCTTTGATCGTTCGGCTTCAATGTATAAATGTGGTAACTATGAAATATCTATTTTTCCAGAGCTCGTGGTAACTTTTACTGTTCGACAAACGCTCAACCACCATTTGGGAAAGGCAGCGAAGGATTGAAACCGGACTATGTAATTATTAGCTAACAGTAACCAACCACTGACTTTGTTATTGATTAGAGTAATACAGTTCGCGAAGCAAAGTTGAGAGAATACTGATTAATATTTTAGAAGAATTAGAACTAATTTAGGCTAAGATAAATACCAAATATTTAGATATGTCGCTCAATCCGACTCGAAGGACCAAATTTTTAATACGTCATCGAAGTCTGTTGTAATATGCTATGATTGTGTGTATTATTGAACTGTTGAAGTACATACCAAAGTAAAGATTATATTCTGCTGTAAGATATCGTAATAACAAGAGAAAGGAAATTGTATCGAAGACTTTTTAATAAAGTAACGCTGATGCCCTTTCGAACTTATAAAGACACGAAGTTCGGGATTCAATATTTCTTTAATGTAGTATTTTACAATATAGAAACGCTGTTACTCTTTAGTTTGTAAACGTGTAAGTAAGTTTAAGATATTAGTTCAAAGAGTAGCCAATTAATAGAATTTTATTGAATTATGTTTTTTTTATTCTGGTTTTTCGTCATTCCTCTACGCGATTGGATTTCTATTAAATGAAAATTATATTTATGTTTTAAGCAAGGTATACGACAGTGTTGTGAACAGCTTAGCAATGAAAATTACCTTTAAGTTAATATACCTGTTTGAATCATAGTTAAAATATATAAGAAACCATTTAATACTTTTATAATTTATGTACAAATATTTACATTTCAACTTAAAGTAAATAATACTAAAATCACAATTATTTTTATATAAATAAAAATGACATATCGATTGTATCTAAAAACACAATAAAATGGCAAGATGAGATAAAATATTCGCATTAGAAATCCATAAAATTGTATTTAAATTTTATACCTAATAATAATAATACCTGTAATAATTTAATTATCAATATGTACTTGTATATATTTGAGATAAATACCACCAAAGTTATGTTTTTGTGCTGGTAAACACCAAGACGGTGAGTGTTGCCACTGTCGCCGCCTACAAGTACGTGTGCTAGGCGGGCGAGCTGCTGTAGAGCCTCTTCACCGTGGAGTCGATGTCCACCATCGCGTTCCTCACGTCGTGCGCGGAGGCGCCGATGGTTTCAAAAGACGTCGCCAGTCTCTCCACGGCTCGAGCCTTCGAATTTATATTTATATAGTTAGAATTGAATACGGCAATCGATTGTTGGTTACCAGATATTAGATAAATTAACAAGCATTAACTTGCAGAAAAAAAAAGATATCAACAAAAATGACAAACCTTCTATTGTTAAATATAAAGATTTGATCATACTAATAAAATACGTGAAACTTTAGATGTATGGATGGATTTCTTATCAGGTAATTTTGAAATGAATTTGGATTAAATTTTGACACAGTTATACTATTATCTGGAATAGCGCTTAGGTTACTTTCTAAATTTTTTAATCTAGTAAATAATAATTGTTCACCTGTATTTGCGACGCTTCCGCCAATCTCTCCATAGCTTGCGCGTTGACGTGGGACGCATGGGCCAACTGGGATAATGCGTTCGCTTGATCACCCATTATTTTAACCTGTAATTGCATAGTTAACAACATTTTAATAAATAAATATACAACTAGAAGTTCGAGACCAAAATGGAAGAGAATTATAGGACATATATTAAAAACTCTAATACTTTAAGTAGTAACAGAATAATACCAATTTCTCCATGACGAGCATTTGTCGCTCTTCCAAGTCCACCATTGGTTCTTCGAAGGCCAACACGGGTTCGCTATCTACACGCTGGTCGCCACTGTCTTCGTTATAAAATGACTCGTCCATAAAATGAGATTCTTGCTTCACAGAACTTCGTTCCTCTGTAAACATACTTTGTTTAATTAAATTTTTATTGTATTATCAAATAGATACCAAACAAAAAGAAAGCTGATGTAAAAGTCTGATCCGGCTCGAAGGACCAATCTTTAACTTTAAGAAAATTATTCATGAGTATAGAGGCCATACACATAGGCAACTCAATATGTTTTCCTCCCCAGGCCGCACCTTGCAGACTTTTGAGTTAATAAGAATGAATATTTCTGTATACAATTCAAACTTACTTGATGAATCATTAGCCAAGAACAAGTCCCATATTTTCTTTTCTATATTTGAACTTAAAGTATTAGGATCACCATTGCTGGATTGTACTTTTGATCGGATTGTTGATTTCTTATCTGCCCAATACTGAAAAAGAAATAAAGGCCTAAATTAGAATATTTGCCTATTACCAATTCAAAGTACAGAGGAATGTTTTAGTGTATTTTAAAGAAAGGAAAGGGAAAAGATGTAAACTCACTTTAACCCAAGATTTCATTGGTCTATTAGGTCCACCGAGGCTGTTTACAATCTTTGTTAATTTGAACCAAAGCTTTTTGCATTCATCCCTCTTCTCTAAACCTCTCATTTGACCCAATCCTAAGGCAGGATGTTTTTCCATGAAGTCCACTATTGCAATTACTTGCTCTAGACTGGGCCTAGACTGAAAAATTGTGATTACAAAATAAACATTTTATAAGTATGTTATACTTTTATTTTTTAAAATGCTGAAGGAAACGGCATTTTTTAAAATAAAATAAAACAACATCAATAATTACTACTACTCTAAAATACTAGTATTCAATATTGTCTCTATTATCCTTGTGGGTTCGAAAAAAATAAAATCAGAATTCTATAATTTTAAATCAATCTCCAATAGTAGTGGATTTATTCCTAGTCATCCTAATAACATTCTTCGAGATGAGAACTTGAAGTAACTCGAATTAAAATTTAATGTTTTGTTTTAGCTTATAAAGCGTCACTCACCGCGATAGAACGGTCCGTCATTATTTTTATTTATTTCAAGACCGTATATTATAAACAGCAGAAGTTTTTGTACTAGTTTAGTATATAAAGTCTTCAAAATGTTTAATTCACTTCATTTCGAATCGAATTCACGTACTTTGTTACTATTTTCGTAACAAAATTTCGCTCGATAGCGACAGTTTACGACAACCATTGGTTGGGGATTGGGGTAGTGTTGAACACAGATAACAGATACTTGATGTTAGAAATAAAACATAAAAATTTACAATATTAATTCGACGTTTATACGTACGTTTGTCTTAATAATTCTATATATTCACGTTAAGATAAGCCGAATAATAAAAATGTTGTATTAACATAGTATGTAATTAATAATTGTTACATTCATTTATTTTAGTCGAAATTCAATACAAAAGGGGATGAAAGTTAAATGATTACCGTTCCTAATATTTTATAAAAACTGAAATTTGCTATTTTAACTGGTAGTGAAAGACTTAAAAAAGCAGTTCATCAAATTGAAATAAAATCAAAAGTGGCTGTGTGCTTGGTAAAACTAGTTGTTTAAAAAAAAACAATTTACTGTCAAGTCAATTTGTTTGTCAGTCCAATCAGTTGTCAAATTTCATTAATTATGGGGATCGGAGACTTTTTAGTTTACTAATGTTTGTATATTATTTATGTAATAAGTTATAGCTTACACATAGATAATACTCCATCATCATATATGGTATTTACTAGTAATACAGTTACAATTACACAGAAATAATATAAGCCAATTTTAAACTGTGAACGAATATGAACTAATCAATCTGAATTTTATGAAAAAATAAAAATGGCTAATTCTGTAAACATATCCATTGAGGCTCCCATTGAAAACCAGATACAAGAAATAACTTACGATGGCCAAGAAATATATCAGGCGTAAGTATTCTAAAGATGATTCAAAAATGTTGTTTCATGTTGCTTTCTTTTATAAACATGTTACATTTAAACTTTTCAGACCGTTATCCATGTCCGAAAATCTAGCCAGATTAGCACAAAAGATAGATTTCTCGAAAACAGAAGATGAGTTTTGTAATATTAAGAAAGAAGGTGAGAGTAGCTTGGAGTCAAAGGCTGAGGATGATAACAAGGAACCAGGATATCAATCTAGCTTGTGGCCGTGGGATTCTGTGAGAAATAAATTGAGAAATGCTCTTACTGAAGTTAGTGTACTAGCTGATGTGTTGAGTATTGCCAAGGAGAAGAGATACATGGTTAGTATACGGTTGTTAATGTTTATGCACATTACACTATGTACAAAACGGCTTAACTCACATGTAAATGGGCATCAGTACCATCTAGTTTTGAGCTCAGCGGGGGCTCATCTTCAGGGTGAGTGGCAATCGGTACTATAGCCCGTTCGTGGCGCATCGCTCGCTGTATTTAATAGTTTAATTTATGCACATTACTTAGCATCACTTTCAGTGTAAATAATGATATTACTGAATAATGTTGTTCTCTGTGACATATCCATCAATTGCCGTGTGTGGGATTGAAGATGACTGGCAAATTTGGACTTGAAGTTTAATAAATAGATAATATTTAATGATATAAAAGTTAAAATCTATATTTTCATACCTACAATTTTATAAAACTATGTTTCAGGTTCTAGACCCTATACAAGCAGATCAAGTTGACAGTCGTCCCATGGTGCAGGTCTATGGTCGAAAGAAGGCACTGAGTGCTGCAGGGGCTGTTCTCCTCGCTGGAGTAGAAAGACTTCGTGCCAGCGAGTCGATGAGAATGACTCGGAACATGCCTGACTTTCATATTGATTTGTTAAGACTCCGACAAAATTGGAGACTGAAGAAAGTATCCAATACTATTGTTGGTGATCTAAGTTATAGAACTGCAGGCTCTAAATTTAGTCAAACCGGGGTTTTTGAAGTAATTTTTTTGTCTTTATTATTATATTTATGATCATCATAATTGTTACAATTGTCAAAACATTTATTATCTTTGAACCTACTTTTTTAAATTGTTTGCCTCATACTTAACTATTACTTTTATCTAGTAGCCATGATCAAGTAGCATCACAACCTTTTTTTTTAAATTAAGCTATTATTTCCCAGGTAACCAAAGCTCCTGAGGAACAGATAGCTCAAGCTATGAGTATGAACACGTCAGGATCCGCACCTTCCGCGCTCCGGGTCACCGTACCTCCAGAGTTACAAGGTGTAGCTTTCATCTCTGTACTCTGCCAGAAAGGTAAATCTTTTCAGTCATACTTCTCCATTTGGTAATATATTTAAATTTGTCTTGACATTGATCTTATTTAAATTGTTAGCCATATACAGATGGAGTGAGAAATTATTTTCTTTCAAGAAAACTCGGATCTTTATTGGAATATGATGACATCCAAACTGTCAATGAATGATCATATTAAATGAGTGACATTTTTATATCCACTAATATGGAACTTTATTGTTTAGTGTCAAATATCAAAATTAATAATGTAATTTTCTAAGATGTGTATAGAAGCTATTTGAGAGAGCACGATAAATATGAAGTTTTCTGAAATATTACGAAGGAAAATCTTTTTTCAATATATGTGTACATGATATTTGTTGTCAGTTGTAATGATATATACTATAAATAGCGACACAAACCGGCAGGCAGCCCTGGCCAACGAAAGTTCTAACATATTAGCATGATACATTTCAGAGCAAGAGGATGTAGTGACAGCCACTCTCAGCTCGTCAACTCTGAACTGCCCGAGCACCCTCCTGGGAGATGGAGCGGATTTGCACTGGCAGCAGAAATTAGAAGCTGCACAAAATGTTTTGTTCTGTAAGGAACTGTTTGCTAGACTTGCGGCTGAGGCTGTACAGCTAGATGCTTCTATACCACACATGGTTGTTGGCAATCAGATTATGGCTACTGTAAGTGTTTGAATGTTATTTGCTATTGACTGAAAAGAGAGATAATTTTTTGATTGCATATGTTAACATTTTTTTTTATTTGCAGGTGCTTCCCGGGATTCAGTTGTTGATTGGACTTTGTCACAATAATGGTCAAAATAACAACAACAATCCTGATGGAATAAAGGTATTTTAGAAATTTTCAATATAGCATATTTTTAAAAAGTGTAGTATTTGACCGAATAATTTCTATGTGCTAAATATTTTTCTCTAGACTCATAGTGGGAAGCAAATTATATTCTTTCACTGTATATGTCTGTTCCATTGCAACTTTCTTAATATTGCTTTAGAAATTGGCGTAGTAGAAACATCATCAAATAAAAATATACTAATGTTCACTATAAGCCGTGTGTTAAGACTGAGGGCTCCAGCGGCAAGTCCGAGCACGACCACGTGCTGGAGCACTCGCTGCACCAGCTGCTGCGGGCCGTGCACCACAACAACACGCACCACCCCTTCCCGCACCCCGCCACCGGGCCCATGGGACCCTCCAAGCGGCGCTCGCTGGCAGGTAACATGTCCATGTAGGAGCATCATGCAAGAGTCCAGGGTAAAGGACATACCAGAGAATATACAACCCCCCTCATCACAATGCCTGTTTCTACATGTTAATGTTTCTCATCTCCAGGACCAATGGCTGCAGACCGGTATGAGCTGCTCGACATGAGCAAGGAACAGTCGCTGCTCGAGCAGATAATACAACAAGCGCAGCACTTCTTCATGCGCAGGCGCAGTGAATACGTTCTAGATACCATTGCTAAAGAGGTTTGTGATTAAAAGGATTTTTTTTATTTGACCTAATTGCTAATTACACTACTTTGTTTATGTACAATTTTAATATTTTTATTTCAATTTAATATATTTAATTAAATTATTGACGAATACAATATTTACCAGGTAAAGGACCCCTTGATAGTGTCCCATTGGAATGCGCTCAACAGCCCCACACAGTCCTGTGTCAAAATTTACATCATGGCATTTGGGTGAGTAGTGGATCATGATTTTAACAAGCCCTGATTGAAAAAAATTAAGCCTTACTGCGGCACTCAGAGTCGTATGGCCCTCCTTAGCGTAGATTGGCTTTGATCAAATGTATAATTAGATCAATATATTTGTATCCTAAGCTATGACGCGGTGTGCCGCACGTCGCTGGTCGTGCATGTCGGCGAGAAGACGCTGAAGTGCATCTGCCGCGATGGCCGCGTGCGCCATCTCTCCTACGAGCTGCAGGAGCTAAGGGACCTTATCTACTGCCAGGTATACTTCCCTACGCACAGTGGTGTAGGCTTCGGTGGACCTTGGACACATTAAGACCACATTTGTTTTTCGTACAGATAGATTACTCCATCATTTTACAAAAAAACAACCTGGTCTCAATTTTCCACCAAACATCTATTGAGTCACTTCACATAACCACATATTTCTCTAAATTACTGAAACTTGTGTATACAACAGATTTACCAGCACCAGATGACGGCGGTGCAGGCGGTGGGACGCTGCATGGGGTGGCAGCTGCTGGCCAGCAGCGCACATCTCGGCTCCGGGCCCGTAGAGCCGCTCGGCAACGCCTCCTCCTGTCTGCTAGCCTCGCCAAACGGTATGTTATTTTACCCAATTCCATTAACGTGATAATTTTATGAACTGCACTTTTTTTAAACAATTGTTATTGTAAAGAAGGTATTTTGACATGTAATGTTATTTTAGGTGATAGAATGATAGCAATAAGATGTGAGCCATCAGTTGGCATCCAAGTGTTCATTGCACAATCGCCTAGAAAAGATTTCTTTGCAAGTGAATTGGTGCAGGACAAGAAATGGGAGAACCTCGGTGGTGCATTTAAAGAGATCAAATTAGAAAAAATGGAGGGCAAAAACTTTCTTAACAAGATGGAACTGTTAATGGCCTGCCTTAGCAGTCCTTCATAATTTATTACTAGCAACATTTATAGTTTTAAGAATAAAACAATTTTAAATATATTTGTATGTTTCATTTATTACATGTAAAAGTCTTAATGCATAGGTGCTTAGGTAAATGTATTTTATTATTTATTGATGATTGTTCTCGCTTAATTATTCTCATGTCAGTGTCGACTCGAGATCAGAATCCAAGGAACTAGAAATAACAAGAAATACATTATAACTATGTCATGTTATAAACAAAAATTAAAGTTAAGGACTCAATAATTCAGTGATAAATCACTTTGCTTTTATACATATTTAAATAGTAAGGGACACTTTTCATAAATGTTAATTATATTATAAATGCAAGTTAAAATCGATGGAATTTTATTAGCAAGTAACCCCAAACATCTCAATATTACATAAAATTTGGCAGAGATGAATCCCTGTCTGGTATAGGACATTTAAAAGAACTTAGCAATTACTTTTTTTTTTGCCAAGAGACAAAAATGATCACAGTATGATAGCCATAAAATATATATCCATTGTATTCAAATTGGTATTCATTTGAACAATACAATGTTGTGGTCAAAATTATGGTTAACACAGGAAACTTTTTAGGGTGTCAATTAGAAATACTAAATACATTTAAACAGTACACAATTTCTTTGTAATGATTTAAAATTAGGAAAATATTGAATTTAATTTGTTAGTGTGCTATCCATTGTTACGATATTTAGGTTTCATTTCTGCACAAAAGATACGGAATAGTATTACGGAAGATACATTATATTTATAAAACATACTCGACTTCGTATATCAACAAATGGTACTAACTACAGAGCATATAGGAGTCATCGTTATTATGACAGAATAAAAATAGACTCGGCCTTATTAGCGGAGTAATGCAATGTGAATGAGAGGACTGATAAACCAAATATCATGAACATTAATTTATTAATTGCAAAACAGCCTCAAGCTCATAAATTGACTGCACATGTTTTTATCAATATATATTTTCAAATCCTAAACATCACATTTCACATAAATACATAAAATATATAGGTTATAAAATCAAAATTATACCTTACCTCTAATTCCTCGGGTCATTGTTGATAACGGAACTCTTCCCAGCATTTAAACCCTCCCGCAAGAACAGACATTGAATTTTAACACTTGGAAGGCTTCAGATAATGTTAACACTAAACCTAATTAAAAGCTAAAATTAAATTAAACACGATCTAGTGGTGACCTGGACCTCATATTACTTCCTGAAGAAGGATACTTGTTGTAAGACTGGCCACCGTTGCGGTTGAACGGCCTGCCACCGCCGCCGCCGCCACCACCGTTGCCACCGAAGTTATTGAAGGATCTGTTGCCATTGGGCGGGCCTCCGAACGACCGACCCCTGAAGTTACCACCTCGCCCGCCTCTAAAGTTACCACCACCGCGACGCGGCCCGTCACGTTTCCTCGATAACTCTACTTTCAATGTCGTGCCTAACATTTCAAAGCCATTCATCGCGCTACAAGCATCCTCTGCCTCCTGCATGTTTTCAAATTCTATGAATGCAAATCCGGGGGGATTGAGTGCTACCCAAACGGAGTTCAATTTGCCATATTTGTCAAACTCCCTTTCGAGATCCTCTTTCTTTATGCCCTCGACGAGTCCACCGACGTAAACACGTGTTCCACCCGAGCTCATGGTACTTTTTTATATCTAAAATTGTAAGAACAATTTGAATGTCTTAAATTATAAATATATTGAACAAACAAAATGTCGCCGTTGCCGACATCGCGGCGGTGCCACGCCAACACCACACTCTAACCCAAACAAAGAAATCATGGACTTACATGAATTAAATTGAAGATGAATATTCTTACGTTGAAAGTGAATCCTATACTACTATATTTTTTTATAAATATAATGTAATAAATATGAAATTATTTATTAAAATATGAAACAAAACGAAAAACGGATTGATCGAATTGAAGAGTGAATGAATAAGAGGCGGAACAAGGTTAACATGAGCCGAATTGAACGAAGAAAATACATCGGTAAATGTTGCTATATTTTAAAAATGTTACAAAACATTTCTTCCTTAATTTATAAAATAATGAGCGACTAAACAATAATTACAATATAAGTTAACCCTTTAGCTAAATATACTAAGAATTTAGAATATAAATTCACTATTAACAAACAACGTTTGCGTAGAATGGAATGAATGAGTGAATGGAAATTCTTTATTGCAAAGTGAAAGGAGCGGAAAGATGAATGTACGACGTTTATTTCGTGAGGAGGGAGAAGGCTTTTGATTTGAAACGCACGAACACGGAGCCGAAGCCGGTGGGAGGGCAGGGAGGAGGAAACTACAAAGTAAACGTACAAAACCGGCCAAACGACTTTGTTCAACGGTCGCGCCTTAGCGCGCCTTTTCGCTTATTTTCTGTTATCCCACCCCTCCTTTGTTAAATTGTTTTTATTTAAAGTGTTTATAAAATTAATTATTCTTTTATTAAATATTTGCATTTATTTATAAAAATGGTGTCTAAGTTTAGTACGTGTCGATGTACATGTTTGGTGTTTCCATAGGTGTTGTCGCAAGGAGCGTTAACAAAAGTGAAATGAATATTTTTGTGTTCAGTTAGTTTATAATGGAATGTTATAAAGACATGGGTCTGCAGAAGAGACACAGTCAGTTTAGTGATACCAAATATAAATGGAGGACTGTACTGTTGTTCGCTACGTTTGGTGTTTACGTTTGTAACGGACAAGCCGTACGGAGTGAAACGGATCCTTATTTACTAAACAAGTCTTTGGGTTTGACTGAGTTACCTGGAGGTGTGTTAGCTGGAGGTCGAACACATTGGAAATTAAGCGGAAGCCCATATTTGCTAAGAGATGATCTCGTGGTGGAAAGAGAAGCTGAGCTGGTGATAGAACCCGGTGTAGAATTGAAGTTCTCACCCATGGTTGGAATTACCATTCGTGGGAAACTGGTTGCTGTGGTAAGTTAGTTTTACGTAAAAATTTCATTATGAGTGTAAAGTTGACTCAGTGTTAACTCGTATCATTTAGTGACCCTTTGAGTCGTCGGTTCGATTCCATTTTTTTTTAAATAGGTTTTCATTTATGCTTTGTATTTCGTTCGCTGTAAACATAAACAAGGCTAAGGATAAAAACATAACGAATGTTAAATTAAAAAATATATAAAGATAAAGTTATTAATTTTTGTATCAACTTAGAATTATTATAAGACTATCTGTTTATTTTATGGGATTTGCTTAGTCATAAACAAACGAAACAAACGAAATAGTTTTTTTTGTGTGCAAAAGAGTTTGAAATATTCCTTATTTTCGTACATAATATTACCTAGGTACTTGTAACCGTGTTAGTGAAATAATTCGTTAAGTTCTCGATGTGGTGTATTTCCTCGATAACGCTCTAACTGATAATGTTATCAGAGTCAGCGATATTGATTTATTCACCTGTAACTAGCGCCTAATATGGGACACGATAACATTAATAATAGTGACCGATATAACTTTTATCCCGTGTGCAAAGCAAGTTCTTGTGACTACATTTTTACATTTTAATAGACACATTAAGAAAAGTAGGCCTTAAAAGTTCCCTTAATAAAGATAACAGATATTTGTCAAACAAAAATTCCTTTCCAATAGGTACGTACTGATCCAATTATTCAAGTAGTGTGTATTCGTACGCAGTTCGTAGTATTAGTAATCTATTAAAAAAATGTTCTCTCAACAAACCTGCTCACTTAGCGCGACCAGTATATAACATCTACACCTTGCGTTGTGAGTCATTTGGAATTAATAATCGAAGGACGACATGAGTGGGCCGTCACGTCTTCCCAAGAGGTTATAATTGTTTGTTTTATTTGATGAATGAACCAGAAATAACCTGTCTGATTATAATTGTTATAATATATTATTAGTAGGTACTGTTACAGCTAATTTAGATATTTACTTTAGAAAATACGTTCTTTATTCCAACTTCAAATACAAAAATTTGTTCGTAACTTCGTAAACAGTTTTGAACTTCAGGTTTTACTCAAACGTAAGTAAGTTTACCTTTACCTTGTAATGTAGTTTTAACTCATAACTTGCACAAAATGATATTTCTGATGATAATATCAAATGATGCCAAAATTTTCGTTACTAATGTGACCCATTTTTTTTTCAAACCAATGGATGCGTCATTCATTCACGTCATATAACCCGATGAACATCTGCCTGACCCTGCGACCTCGACATCTCGTTCCGTTCATTCAATCAGCCGTAAATCTCTGGTGACCCTCCCTCTTAGAACACACCGACGGAAGTTCTATCCAACTGTTTCACCTTTTAACTGCCGGTTTACTTTGCGTGTAATATAATTAATTATTTTTTTGCTGAATGTAGTTTTTTTTACTAGATTATTAAAACAATACTTTACACGAATTAAAAGGCATCAAGGAGTTTAGTAGAGATGCAATTTATTCTGAGTTAATAAAACTCAGCATCATTTTTTTACAATAAAATCTATTACAAAGGTCATTTATTTTAACTCTGTGATAAAATATTCATTTACGGGTATACGGGCAATACACTAAGACAATTGTTTTGCATAAAGTAATATTTATTTTGTAATAGCAAAACTTCGTGTTATCTGAAAGCTCTCTCCCACAACCGCGTCATAAAATAAATTGCTTATGACGAGAATTTCTTGAAGTTGTACTTTCACTGTCGCTAGAAGGCGTTGCTAGTTTTTCTGACAACGAAACCTGTCTGTTACAGCACGAGCTAAGTAAAAAAAAGTCCATTCTTTCGATAAAAACCACACCTTAATGTGTAAGGGTGTTGCTTTTTATCATGTGTTACTCAAACTGTATTGGTTTGGTATATTTTTTGTTGTTATTACGGTTTTTGATTGGAAATTTTGTCTGTACTCGAATTATAAATATTTTATGATCTAATCAGTAAATATCAATCATTCTATAAGCCACATGTCGCCGACGGCTCGGCGTAAGCCTCTCCCAATCGCCACGATGATCGGTCCTCGGCTCTCATCCAGAACACATTATACGTGAACTATAGATCGTTTTTAGACAAGTAATTGTTTAGTTTCACTTAACTTTAAGTTTTTTTTTATAAGAAAAATGACATTTCTATTGAATAAAAAACGTGGTTATAACTCTTAGTAGTTTGAGAATCGCTGCCATATCGAGTGAAGACAAATAACCTGTCCGAGGGGAGATAATGCAGGTGGAAGTAATTCAACAAACGTCCCCGTCGCTGGTGACGCGAAGTTCCCTCTATTGTGAGGATAGAACTCTACTATTGATATGTCCTGTTCTGAAAATCCACTTAAAGTATACGGTTTTATTATTTATTCAAGATTGATAGAGCAGAACAAATTTTTACCGTAGTGTTTTAAATATATTGTGAAAAGTTTACGTACAGTCTATTTTGTATCAGTTTGTTTTTTTTAAGAGGGTTTTACCTAGGAACCCTTCAATAAGGTTAAGAATGTTAGGTTTATTTTATTGAAAGTTTACATTCTAACTAACCACGGAATTAGACAAGTAGGTAAACAATATGGACAACTCATGCACTGTAACATGGTACTTGAGTCTGGTGACGTCATTTGACTTCCTAATTATTTAGTTACCGGTGACCATAAGACGTATTGGTAATATTTAATTACACTATTTAAAACATCGAAAACAAACAGCCGTTAAGACAATATGAAATAAGAACCCATTATAAAGTATAGCCATTGTACCGCTCCATTAATTTAATTCTTGTGGGAAAAAAATTATTTAACTCTTAGTCGATTTCACGCACTGATTCACACAATGCCGTAACTTGAATGAATCTACTAATGAAGCTACGTTTTAATACTCTAAGAAATCCTTTTGTTTTTCATTAATGAAGCTGAAAAAATTATATATTTTCTTACGGTGATTATTTTGATTTTTTAACAAGTCATTGGATGGGATACGTAAGCCATGACCTAACTAAAATTTACTATTATAAATAATTCTTATAGTTCCTGGCAACTCTAAATTACATTGACGCCATCTTGATTATTGATAGTATCAAATTGAAATTTACAAATTGTTGCAACATAACATCGTGATGGCATAAAAAATATTTAAACAAATTTAAATTAAACTGTTATTCCGAAGTAACAGTTATCCGTTCTGGTTCAATAGTCCTGGTGCTTGATTGAAATTCTTTGTGAATAGTGTCACCAAGAGTGTTATATTTTGTGGACAGTCTAAACTCATCACTGTAAAAAAATAGTAAAGAAAAATAATTGATCACATTATCGTCGATATAAATTGAATTTTGTGTACTGTGTGATTCCATTGTGTTTTTTATTTCGATTAAAAACTTGGTTGTGAATGATATAAGCCTAGTATGGAACGTTGAATTAATGAATGATGTGTGGTTTAATATACCAAATTAAAAAAATGAATATAGAATATCGACTAAAGAATATGGTACCCCTATTTGCAACTAATTAATACAATTGACCTTGAAATTGGACAACGACTAGAATATTGACAGATCAACAAATTATTTTGTCGCCCTAGTTTTACAGATGACCAGTATTTATAGACTAAACGAATTTAACTCACACTATTTGAGTAATTTTTTCTTCTCTGCACTTTAGACGTTTATTGGTCATTCAAATCTTTTTTTATCAATAACAACTGTTAATTACTGCCTGTGAAGGACATACAAATATTTTTATCAAGGGTTGAACGAAGTACCGAGAAAATATTTAGAGTAGATAAACAATTATGAATCGATATTTTCCTTAGAAAACAAATCAATTAGAATTCTATTGCGTTCAAAGTTAGTAAAAAAGGGACAAAAGAACTGTTTTAAAATTAAGACTAATTCTCACATATAGCACTTAATACAGCTTTAAAAAAGCCAGGGCTTCGAAAGCATACAAACAATTATTGTCCAGGTTCGGAAAACATATCGTAGAAATTTTATTTTACTTAGGAATCGAACCCTGTTATCTTCAATTAATTATATAACGGAAACTGAATCTACAACCACTAAGTTACTACTATGACAGTTTTTTTTTTATAATATCACGTTCGAAACGCAAGAACGTTAACATCAGATCGGTCAGTTACCGCAACTTATAAAAAAAAAACAAATAGATTTACTAACAGAATCACTCTAGTATAACGTCTGATAGTACAAAAAAAAAATCATAGATTTATGAATGAATATATTGCAGTAGCAAAATAAAAATTTATCATACATTCTTGCTCTGTGATTCACGAGATTTTTCAATGAGTCATACGTTATCAGTGTCACTCGACGCTATGTTGAGTACCCACCATTATGTTTACGTTAGTATCGTCTCTACATTAATATAGTCAGTACAGGCAATTAGCAATACTTAGAAGTTTATCATATTGGATAAACTGTGTAATACATTATTCTGCTTCTATGTGGTTGAATGAACAGATACTGAACATAATTAGTACACAGCAAATACTTACATTCACAATTTCGATCTCTTATAGATATATCAGAACAAAACTAAACTAATTCTGGTGAGCCATTATATATTATCATGTAAAGTAAGTAAAAATAAAAAGGCGACGAATGGGGATTACCCTTTCGTAACCTTACTCATTTGCCAAAAACGCAAAATTTTATATTTAATTTCCTGCTAGTTTTGCGAGCTGGGATTCAACATTCTGAGTGAGATGGACCCCGGCGTGGCATAAAGTCGTAACTTTTTTCAATATGTTTTCGACAATGGAAGCCCTTTATTAATCAGAAACTCATTCTGGATCGAACGAATGATCTGTCACGCGATATTTTCATTTGTTTTTTCCAAGTTGTATAGTAGTACCTATATAAATACTTTAGAGTACATGCGCGGCCATTGTTATGGCGTTTTAAGGTCAGAATAACAGAACGGCTTGAGTACAGTACGCCGGCTATCTGGGTTGCGCTGTGCCGCAGTAGACCTTGCGTAATGGCGACAGCTCACGTCATGCCTTGCGGCGCTGTGCACGCGGTATTGACTACAATTTTACTTTCTTATAAACCAATATAGATATTTCACCCTATTATTGCACAGTCGGTTAATAGCTTCTCAAGCAATTTATTAATGCAGACTTCTCTAAATCCATACATCGGTGACCACCTACCACCACACGGACCTTTGATGACCGTTAACTGACTCTATGGCAGTATAACATGATATCTAAAATGTCTCTTACCCCATCAACAATTGATCTCCACGTCTTTTGTTTTTTTTTTTTGTCAAAACTTTTTTTTTTAATTCAAAAAGCAAATTTCTCTTAACTTATTAATATTTCTTTTACCACTCCAACAAAGCTCTAGGTTTACGCTAGGATATGGTTTACGATAATAGTCCAATAGCGGGATTCGAACTCTCGACTACATCATCGTTAAACCATTAGGCTATTGACGCTTTCATTTGATGACTAACTTTAGTTAAAGTTATTAATTTACACATGAATCGTAAGGAATGCTACAACGTAAAGATAAAACGAAACCAAATGATAAGATAGTTGACATTAAATGTTCCTACAAAACCTAATCTCTTTATCGTACTCAAAATACACGCTATAGTTTCTAGGAAATAAGTAAAATATCAATTAAACTAGTAAAATATTCGTGAGACATTCCACTATACTACTTATAAAAACGGCTTAACTCACGTGTAGGTCGGTGGCGGTACCGACTACTTTCAGACAACGATTCGAAGAGAATCCGATGGGTACGAAACAAGTCGGTACCGACATCGATCTACACGTGAGTTAAGCCGTTTGATAATTAGTAAAGTATCAATGATTCTATATTTCTTGACACTATACTAGTAATTAACTAACAAACACTGTATGTATGCTAAGAATACTGATGGAAGTTACTAAAACAATTCGTTAACCACAATTGTGGTTACATGGCAACAAGGATCAGATTCGTTCCGGCATATCTGATATATCTCTCATGTTATTTTTAGTACATATTAATTATGTGCTAATATATTTGTACATAAAGAGGGAACACATAAATCGTATCATATAAAGCCATTTATACTAGTATGATAGACTAGTCTTTGAACTATCATCATCATCATCATTATCAGCCTAATGAAGTCCACTGCTGGACGTAGACCTTTGAACTATACTGGACTATAATTTATATAAATAACGCAACATGACCAACTGCAAGAGACGTCACTATACTTGTCAGGAATCCAAGAGCGTCACATTCCTAGAGCATTTGGTTTTTGCAGAGTCAAAAAGCAACCGTATCCATGTTCTGCAATACCCATGTATTTTCCGTATACTGGAAATGAGGGCGACAATCATATTAAACTCAATTTGACCCGATCTTATTAGAACGTAAAGGTGAAGCCTTTGTGACAAGGTTCAATAATTTCTTTAACATATTTTTAGCTTTAACATTCTAGCGTAGATGGTTTGTGTCCATAACGGTTAGCCTATTTTTTTTTAAACATTAGCAGTATTTTGATAGGCTTGTGCTGGGATATGGTCCACAATAGTCTAATGGCAGGATTCGAACTTTGGACCACATGATTGGAAACCCTTAAACTTTTAGGTTATTACTGCTTAACATTGTATTGTCTTCTTTATAATTATCTCAGAAAAATGGGAGAGTAACAATACAGTAGGAACAGTCTATTCATGGTTTGATGGTTTGATTTGGATGATAACTATATTTTGAAAAAGGATATTAACTAGACTAAATTAAAACCGGTCTAACGTAGCCTTCGCACTTGATCAATAGAACCTTGCTTCAAATTCCCCACAGACGCCGCGCACATCTAGATTCTTATCAGGCTCATTGTACTCTGAAGGTTCACTGGCGCTTGTTTGCTTTACTTTTGTAATCGCGTCTACAGTTCATTTTGTTTCTTTACCGGTTTCAAAAAAAATACTAACGGTAAGAACTAGGTGTCGCCTGCGACACCGTCCTGATTAAATAAAAAAAAAACTGAACTAGTGTAAAGCATTTATATTGCAATAGATCTTAATTCTTTTGTTTTTTTTTTACTTTTGATCCTTTAGTTCGAAAACTAGTTCCAGAAAATATTGTCTCAACATAGGTTCTTAAAAAGAGGTTTTATTTTTTTTGTTTTTGTTGTCATTTAATCTGTAGCGCTGAGAATTATATCACGGTTTCTATCATTATGTGGACCGTAAGAGTCATGTCGTAGGAAATTACGTCGCCATAATGTACCATAAATAGACAGTAAAGATTCATATGTTCATACAATTTTCATTCTAATGTAAAATCTAGTTTCAATAAACATTAATAACAAGTGTTATATTTTAACGCAATCAGTCATATGATTAAAGGTCCAGCGTGGGTTCAAATCTCACATTGACTATTGTCGTGAACCATATCCCAACACAAGCTTCCTCGATCTTAGGATGGTTACATGTTATATTAGTAACTTAAAAATAAACTACGACTATAAAAAAAAAAAATCTTCTTAACTATTATATTTTCCAGACATTTCATATCGTCATTGTATTCTTAATGCTTACAATAGACAATGAGATTGTTTCGATTTTCTATTCCATCATCTCTTAAATCGTGCAGTTCTTCACGATTAGACAGATCACGTTTGTTGAAAGATTTAATTCCCTAGTCATTGTTATAAGCTTGGATGACCCGACATTATTGGTAAGTTCAAGTGACATTCTATCACATATACGTTGGTAACATGATTATAAAAAGAAACTACCATTCAATTGGAATAATGATTACGATAATTAGGTTAATAAAATTACATTGCCACCTCGTTTCTTAAACAGAGGAGACAAATATAGGCACTATGGGATTGTCATGTCCGTTACGGACAGGAATAAAAAAAGAACAGATTAACATAAGTCTATTTAATATTGTTACTATTCTTTCAAATATCCTTACAAAATTTATGAAAAGACTAAATAGTCAAAAGTTACAGAAATCCATTTAAATAGAATTTGTGATAGTAATGATAGATGAAGTTTTTAATTCTTATGCATAGACATTCTACATTGTAACTATAGTGAGGACGTATCTTGCGCAAGATTCGCGCACGAGCAGATGCTCTTGTCTAAAGGTTACACTGGCATATAATAACTAGGAATTGCTAAAATATCTATGTTATTCGATGCAACAAGATGTAGTTGATGCAAATATAATACATATTATTTAAATAACAGTTATTCTTTAATCTTTAATTCGATTGATACTTCGTTTGTATATGTCAACATAAAAGTTTGTCTACTAGGGTCGACTCGTAACTTTACAACTGAGAATGTAGCTTATTAATGGAACGTCATCATTTCTACAAGTTATTCTAACATAAAAACTTTCCTTATAAAATAATTTTATCCTCAACGTTGCAGCTGGACGCCAAGCAATAACAATAATATATTGTTGACCAAGAACGTTATCTGACAGTCGTCTAATTTGCGTGTCTGTGGTGCGAAAGGCATAACTTTGTGAAAGGTGGGAATCACCTCATACCGGGACGGAAAGTACGCAAAAATTGGTGCTGCAGCGAAAATCTTAACAGTTGCGAATTATAAATGGTCCATGGTCGGGGTTTTCCCTTCTTGATTATTCTTTGGGAATAAGGACGTGAAGACTACATGTGAAGCAATTAACCATGGGACTCGCATTGACATGTCCGTAAGGATTAACAAAGACAATGGCCATTGTGACTCCAGACACAATGTGGCCAGTCGTGTGTGACCATTGGCAATGTTAACACCGCATTTTAATGTCAACTTCTGACAGCTAATTAAGAGCGTATTTAACATACAAACTGAACTGTGTTTTGACAACAGATTAACCAATATATTTAAACCTTTGATAAGCCTAAAGTAAGACACTTTGATAGGACATTTGCAATTTAAATATGGAGTTAAAGTTACATTTCTATTCATGTCACTGCGTATTTGCCACGCCACAACTGGTCCTACTGCTTAATTATAAATATGGCGTCCGTGACGTCATTTGGCATTGTTAACATATTTAATGTAGAAAAATACGTGTTTTTTAAACTTTATCCTACGTCGAGTTTAAGCATTTCGTTGTTGTTGCCCTCTCGGAAGACGTACTGATAATCTGGTCAAGATTGCAGAGGATAAGGGCGGTACAAGACCTGGCATTAGGGTAATTAATGGGAGAGATCTATGCTTTCAGACGACCTTAAGCTGGGGGGTGTCAAACAATCTATTGTCTCTACAAATTATGATCAAATTTCTATTAAAGTTTACATAGTTCTCAATCTAAAAAACGAACTACAAGAACATTAAAAAAAGAAACAAACGCCGTTACTTGATTTTTACTTCACCAAATTAAATCGCGCATGTAACAGTAAATTCTGCGATCAACATATCACAGAGCTATTTATAGAGGTGGCAGAACAATAAAGCCACAACAGCATCCGCAACCTGCGAGCCGACTAACCACAACAATGCATTTCGTGAACACTTGTATGGCAGATAAAATCGTTGCGCTCTGCTTACAACATCCAATGATTTAATATTAAATGTGGTTCTAGATTCAATTTTTTTTTTTTTAATATTTTTCATTAGTTTTCTCGTTATTTGGAACTAATTCTTTATTATTTTGTGAAATCTTGATCGCGTTACGATGAGAAATTCCCAATAACGATTCGCTGGGCAAACGGGTCGGGCATCCGCCGGTTTCTCCGGTACCAATAGATAGCAGGTTGATTTTATTTTATACATTTTATTTAAAGATTAATATTTCGTCCTTTAATTGGGAATACTTGAAATCTACTTGTCTCAGAAATAATCTTTGTGTAGGTCTAGGGTTAAAAGTTATCGGATAAACAGAACTTTCAAAGGTACTTTACGAAAAGCTTGCAAAATAACAAATCAAAGCAATAGAATCGACACTAACAATAATGTTGTGAAACAATCATGTCAGTATAACGGAAATCCTTTAACGTCATCCTGTGCGATTGTATGGATAAAAACAATAGTTATTGCAATTCTGTATAAAACACATTTATTGCCAGATTTTGAAATAACCATGTCAAATGATAGAACAAATCTATCATTCGTCATTATAAATCTGAAACAGATAAATCTGAAAGACGACAAAGAAGCGATGGCTTTTGTTCAGATATTTTGAGTCGTACCTCAGAAATAGCTTATAAACATCCATCTCATATGAATTCAGTAGCAACAGTTTGCGTTTAATGGCAGCTTGTGAGGCTCATTTGTAATTCCACGCTCGACTCGGCCAGCACCACGCGCCTTGTACACCGGAAGTCATCGCCCCACAAGACCCGACAACAGCCAACGGTCAACTATGGAATTTATTGTCAAACTGTAGACTTATTACCTACGTTACGAGTAATCTGCATCTATTGTTGATGATACTCTATAGCCATATGACTATTGGAAAACTGCTTTATTCACACTATAATCTATTTAAATTTCAAGTGCTCTGTTTCGCGAAACTTCATTGTCACTTATGGTTCACAACTTCTTTTGGTTCGGTTTTTTTTGTGACTAGTAAAAAAAAGTTATTTATAAAAATTTTAAATACTGTCTCAACCTCGAACTGAAGTCTTTTCAATCGATAATATGTAGCTAAATGTCATCGTTGTATTTAATATTCTCAGTTGAAGCGAATTTTGTTTTCGCAATCTTGGCTATTTTTTTAGTCTTGACATTGTTTAATAACCTTGATATATCATTCGCGTCCTACTCATACTGAGAAAGATTAAAGTTATATGTTACGAAATCCTTTCCAGTAAGGTGATTCATCGGTTTGTTTGATTGAAATTTTCTTATTTTGAACATATCTCTACTAGATTTTGACCGACTTTGTCAGTACCGAATCGAATAAAAGACTTAATATGGATATTGGCTATTCCAAATAAAAAGACTCAGTGTCAAATTTTTTTGAGATCCGTTTAGTTTTTTCGGAGTTACATTAAAACTCCTAACTTTCGCATTTAAAATATCAGTAAGTGCACTTTCAAATTCTCAAAGACTAAGAAACAACGTTCCTGTTTGTGTTAGTGTTTAATTACTTTTGAACATGTTTTGAATGACAGGAATGTCGATGTTTGGTATTGACGTTTCCTCAATGAAAACCCACTGTTGTATGACGAAAAACCTGCATTTGTGCATCACTGACAGCTGTCAAAACGGGTTTATTATCTATAATGAGTACAGTTCCGCTCGGTTAGCTGTAGAACAAAAAAGACAGCATGCTAACACCGTTGTACGATGCAAGGACGCTCCGCAATGACTCAACGCGTAGGTTGATTGAACTGGATTTTTTTTTTTATTAAATATGAAAGCATTATAATTATAATTAGTTAACTAAAACGAAATATTTTAACACTAGTTTACTGGAATATTATTTTATAGTAGTGTTATTATTAAGAGTATACACTATTATTGCACGCTAACCTTGCGAGAGGCTTGAACTAATTTTAATCTCAAGTGATTTGTTCAGAATTTACAGTTTCCTTATCTTTATCGAAACATTATCAAAATGTAAACACACGTTTGAAACTATGCCACATCTAGTATTTATAATTTGTTACACTTCGACAAGTTAAATCTTCTTTTACAAATCAAATCTAAACTAACAACATTGTTACAAAAATGACGAAAAGTAGAAATTTAGTTCAAGCTAGGTGATGCCGCACAGGATTGTAAACTTTCTCTTGTATAAAAAGAAAAATGAACAATCCGATTGATAGTGTGAAAGGCTTTCCTTGTTTATTTTATTTATAAACATGAAAAAATATATATGAGACGGTTTAAAACTGGATGGAGGAACAAAAAATTTTTGGTAACATTGAAAAATAATGGCATTAACAAATCCATAGTTTGAAAATTGGCAGGCTTTAGGTTATTATGTGACGTCATATACAACATGTAATTTAGGGACGTCAACAGTTGGGGAGCAACAGGACGTGACGGTATGAATAGGGGCCTTCAAAAAACAGGATGTGACTATGAAGTGCAAGGGCGATCATGTATGGTCGATGAATACAGAATAAGTTCTATAAATTCCTAAACATATTTCGATATTAGGGTAATAAATTATTCACGCAGTTGCCGTCCAGTTAGTGCAATTCGGGTACAGTCGCTAATCTGACAGTGTCTTCGTGAATAATATGACAGTAATCTCGTTGAAATCTATTTCGAAAGATCATTTAAGTTTAAGGTCATCTATCTGATCTATTCAATGTGCCCATGTGTAGGCAGTCGTAGGTTACGGCTGTCTATAATGGACGCTTATGATGTCATATGTTAATGACCTTCATGATTAACATCGACCACGGACCAGCTAGCCTCGCGTGAAACAGAAAGTTTAAGTTTTATCGATTCAACAAGGTTTTTAAAATTGTATTTAGGTACTTTGATACTGATTTAAATGTAATAATTGTTTTTAACTTTCATTGGTTCATCAGAGTACCATAAAACAATGAGTGTTGCTAAAACCGGATTCTTTACATCCGATCATTCTTCGCACTTGCGTCTGTAAACTTTCGAAATTTTCGAATCTTGTGCAACAGTTGAAGTAAATCGTTATAGTAACAGATCAGATCAGTAAAATAGTAACTGTATTGTGATTCGACTTTCCCTAAGTTTTCTTTTACCTTTTTTCCTTAACTTTGTTTTACAGAAGAATTAAATGTTTTTATACGGCAAGTCACGAACTGTATGTAACTGTAATTGTAGCGTCTTGTCATTTGCTATTTATCTGTTTCCCAATTACCCAATAAGATTTATAGGGACACAATTCTATCTAATGTAATAAGTTTTCTTTCAGGGTAATCATGACAGTAAGATAACTTTTACAAGTACAGAAGAACCAATGAAGTCATCACAATTGCCTGCCATCAGATTGGTTGATGGTCCATCTATTCTCGCTGGCAGGGTGCAGATCCTGCACAAGGGCCAATGGAGATCAGTATGCACCAATTCTAGAAAGTATGTATCAAAAGTCGTTCAATATTCCTTGTTATGCTTTTATTGGAATGTACAATTTCTATTCCTTTGAAACTTGGTGCATTTACACCAATGTACTTATTTAAAACGAGTACAATACCGTTATTTTTGTTCCAGTTGGACTATCAACGACATGGAGACTGCGTGCAGGCAATTAGGTTTCATGGGCGGAACGTTCTACAACTGGATGGACAGGCAGCCGGGTCGGCACGCCCGCCTCTTATACGAGGAGCCCAAGTGTAAAGGAACCGAGTACGATATATTCCAGTGCGACTGGAACTCGAGACAGCTCGGCTCCGGCGTCTGTGATTACCACCCGGACCTAGGCATTCAATGCTTACCCCACCACGATGATAATGAAATAAGAAACTTCGGACAACATTGGAGAGGATTGAGATTTGAAAATGCAGTTTTTGAGAGGATCCTAACGGCAGCAAATACCCTATACATTCCTACCTCTATGTCCATTCTGAAACACGTAGTCGTAAGAAATGCTGGATTAGGTAGAGATAATAATGCCACAAGTGCCTTAGATGTAATAGGTGTACCTCCTGTAATGGAAGACATAAAAATAACAAATTCCGCCTTCAATGCTATAAACGTAACCTCCCCAAATGCTCCTATAGTCATTAACAATTGCACTATACAAAATAATAGAGGATATGGCGTGTACGTTAATTCCACGTACGGTATGGCCAGAATTGAAAATTGTTTGATTTCCGAAAATGGCGGCGATGGTGTCAAATATGTTGTACACGAACTCGCTATTAATGAAAAATTCGATCGCAGTGAAATATTTGACCTTTGTACTTTAGCGTCAACACCTAGTCAAACATTTCCGATACAGATGTCCATCGAACAATCTAGATACTCGAATATGGAAAGAGATTGTCACCAAAAATTCTATACGCGACCGGACCACGTACTTACATTGAGCTTCTTGAAGCTTCTAACGAATACTAACAATACGGGAGAAATATTCATTTATGATGGTTTGACCACAGACGACAAACTGTTATTGTCTTTCAGTATTAGAAATCATACTCGCCCTCAAAGTGTTACTTCGACTAGAAGTCGTATGTATGTTAGATTTCACGCCAACACAAGAACGGATATTGTCGGATTCTTACGATTAACGTCTGGCTTGAGTAAAACTTATGACTTGAACGTTACAGACACAATTATATCAGATAACAATGGTAGGGGCGTTGCGATCGAAAATCTGAGATCTCAAATACATATCCATCGAACATCAATATCGAATAACAATCACGTTGCCGGACTGCACGTTTTAAACGGTGCTGGAGATGTTAACATTACAGAGAGTAGAATATCTTTCAATCAAGGCGATGGTATAAACATTACTGTCACTGGAGGCAACAGGAATATATCAAGAAGCACCGTCAGTTCCAACAGTGGATATGGTATAGCCGTATGGATAAATAACACAAGAGAAACTGAATATATTCCAATAAATCAAACGACTGTGGTCGAATATTCGGAAGTTTTTAAAAACTTAGATGTGGGCATATTGCACGGAAACTTTTGTGGTGATAGTTGGGTAAATTTGACTGGAAATTGGTTCAATTCGAGTGTAGAAAGCACCGTTGATATAGCGTCCTGCTGGAGATTTAATGATCCACCTAAATTACTCCATTTGCAAATAGGTCACAATAAATTTTATCAAAATCGTAGGGTGCCAATAAAGTTACAACCTGCTATAAATGTCCTAGGCAAAATTGAGTACAATTATTTCGAACACGGCGATTATGGTGCTATTGTTATAATGAATCGCATAGAGGGCAAATATTTGGAAGAATTTGAAATTCTGCCTTCAAGATTTTATATTCAGCATAACTATTTTTATGGAAACAGAGGGCCTTTTGTTGTCAACCTAGGTTTATCACCGTACAGTGACCTACAGTATATATTGTTCTCGAGAAATTATCTTAGAGATAATAAAATTAGAGAACCTTTTGAGCCCTTGGAAGGAATACCTTCTCGTCTTACTCCTAGGAGTAGAGTAGCAGCAACAATTGTCTTGGCGTCAAGCAATATAGATGTATTTAGAAATATAATAAATAACCCAGAAGCACAATATGAAATCGGATCGCATGTTGAAGACCAAAGTAAAATTCTGAACTGTACATATAACTGGCTTGGTTTTGGAGAAGAGGAGAAGGTTTACAATAGATTATTCCATAGAAAAGATCGCTACAATTTGGCAAGAATAATTTATATGCCCTATTTGCTTCATAGTAGTAATCCCGGCGCAACACAAATCAATTACAACTCTTTATTTGTTCCCCAATTTAATATACCCGGCTCGTTTGTTGTGGGGGGTGAAGTGGAAGGCATAGAAATTTTAAGACAAGGCGAATATGACGTTGACAAAGATATTAACATTCGGCCTGGCGGTAAACTTGTATTACAGTCAGGTGTTACATTAAAATTCCCACCATCAATAGGAATGATGGTCGCAGGTAAACTTGAAGCAAGAGGCAAACGTCCTAACGATATCACTTTTACGTTAAAAGAGGACATTATAATGAGTAACGATAGTATTTACGAAACAGATACTGAGATAGAACCAACTACCCCAGGTTATGTGGAGCCAGTCATACCAATAAGACTCCTAGGAGGACGAACTCAATATGAGGGAAGATTACAAGTGAGGGTGGATGGTAAATGGGGAACTGTTTGTAATTATGGTTGGAATATTATTAACGCCGCTTTAGTTTGCAATCAACTTGGATTAGCTTTAAATCCAAGCGATTGGTTTTTAGAACCTAATGAAATTCCGAGTGCAGGGACAACTGAAGATATTATTCTATCTAACGTTGAATGTACAGAATTCGATAATGATATAACTAAGTGCAAAGCTGAGACTGTTGAACATTTTGAAAATTCTTGCACTCATGAGAATGACGTCGGTCTCCGATGTTACGAAACAAGCTGGGCAGGCCTAAGATTCAGTGTTATTGCTGAGCGTTCTGATATGCAATACATCAATATTGAAAAAGCTGGCCTGTTAGATTATTCCTCAAATATTTTCAAACCAGCTCTACAAATTGATTTTTCTCGTCATGGGTTAGAAAGCGTGAAAGTATCGAATAATTACCACGATGGTTTGGGAATTTTATACTCCGACTTATATGGGGCTGATTCTATAAACATCATTAGGAATTCAGAATTTAGTAACAACAAAGGAAGTGGTATAAGTTTTAAACAATTGGGACTCAAAATACACGGTTCAATAATAGAGAATAACAACATAGCGGGGATCTCACATAATCCACATCTTACAGGTCATCAGCAGAGAGAATTAGCCGGATGGTTTAACTTAGACCCAGGTTTAAATATTGACGAACTTAACTATCGACCGATAATGATCCCGGATTATGAAACAGACATAAGTTTAGTGAATGGTGAAACGCGGCATTTAGTGTTCAACAAACACTATGGCGATAATATTATCAAAACATACAATATCCGATGCAACCCAGGTTATGTCCTTGGATTACAACTTTTGAATCCTATTCATAACTTTTCAACGGAGAGTATCTGTATCTTCGATTCACAAAATATTAACGAAGGAAGTACTAAATGGTGTCTGGACCGGGATTTATCAACCTTTCCCACTACAAGTAGTAGTTTTGGAATTGTTTTAAATTATGCAAGTGGTCGTACTGCATTAGGCGGAGTGGTTTTAGTTGTTAGCACAATCCCAGCGCCTATACAGAACATAAGAAATCGAATCGTTAAAGGCCCTGTGCCAACACTGCAAATAGTCAATTCTAAAATCAAAGGAAATACAAAAGGCATCAAAGCACTTTACTACAATCGCTATCTCAACGAGTTAGGAGACCACTTTTTACGAAAAGCTAATGAAACAATAAAACTATTTAACTGTGAAATCGCTCACAACAAAGAGGAAGCTATTTTCGTTAATACTCCATACTGGGATATCCATGAAAGCAATATTACTGAAATAACTATAATGGTGAACAACAGTTTGATCACAGACAATGGTAGAGGAATATATCACTTTGCTAGGGATTTGAGAAGTTCAAATAATCTTTACCATTACGTACTCCAAGATAATACAATTGAAAGGAATAAATATGGAGGCTTTGACGTCGCTCTACCTTATGCTTGGCAATACAACGAGAATTTTACCCATTCTGTTTTTATGTATAACAATACGTGGCGGAATAATCAAAACTTTGGATTGATAATTGACGGTCATTTTGCTGAAGTTAACATTACTAAGAATATTTTTACGGACAACATTTGTAAAAACGGACTAATAACTATAAGAGGTATGGAAAAGAAAATGAAGATCGATGGAAATTCTGTGCAAAAAAATAACGGCCAATACATGGTCCAATTTTACATGGACAGCCAAAGCGAGATAATGGGATTCGTATATGCTGTTTTCGTTTACAATCAAATCAAAAATAATTATTTTTCATCTACAGTTAGCAGAGGCGCATTATATAAAACCTTAAACCCAACATACGTTATAGGCTTTAAAGGAATACAAAAAGTGAAAGTCAGTAGAAATCTGTTTGGAAACAATGCCTTACAATACACGTTGGTTGCGGGCATTAAAACGGCTAAAATAGATAATTTACTAGACGTCACTGAGAATTGGTGGGGAAGTGCCGATGAGAAAGAAATTAAGAAGCAGATTTTCGATTTTGATGATTGGAATAACCACGCTATCGCTACTTATCTTCCATATTTGCTTGAAGATACCCTCGATTCTAGCGTGTCTATAACTTTTAGTACGGAGAATACAATAGACATAGATGCACTTGGTGGGAGATTAAACGCAGATCTCACTTTGGAACCACGACTCACACCTTACATAGTAAGGTCTGATATAACTGTGATGCCAGAAGTGACATTCAGTATAAGTCCAGGAGTTGTTTTGGAATTTTCACCAAATGTAGGCATACTAGTTATGGGCACCTTGCGTGCGATTGGTCATGCGCAACACCCTATAATAATGAGACCAGTTTTATTGCGTGAAAACAACGAAATAAGCAATATTGAGAAGAGGGAAGTAGGGCAATACTCATCAAGTCATCACAAGCATAGACGGCAATTGGAAAATTTGATGGTACAAAAATCTATTAGATTATGCACGGGAAGAAATTGCTCTATAAACGATGTTAGCACGGCAAACACAAACGAAGGTTTCTTAGAATACTACAATAAGACTACGCTACAATGGGTACCGATGTGTGACAACCGTTTTACTGAGAGAAACGCGCAAGTCGTTTGTCGCGAGTTGGGATTCGATCCAATCAACGTTTTCTTTGCACACGATCGCAGAATAGAGTATCATAGTAGCTCTTTATCTAGAATTTGGTCTTGGCCTGAGCCTTTACAATGCGTGGGAACTGAATACCGTTACGAGGATTGTCCGATTAGGTTAAACGGTCAGCTTTACGGACATAGACATGAATGCAAGTGGGATTCTGACTTCGTGTTCATACACTGCGGTGAAAGAAATTTAGAAGAAAGCCGCGATTACTGGGGTGGCATACGTTTTACTTACCCAGAATTTGAATACTCACTCTACGAGCATAGAATTCACGACCATCATACTCACGAAACTCTGAAAAAAGTTGAGAGCGTCTTAGAAAATGTACATATAATGGGTGCTGGTATTTTACACAACGAAAAGTCTCCGGCTGTGCAAAGTATAACAAAAAATCCAAGCATCCAAAACATCAACATTACGCAATGTGCACATCATGGGATCAACATCATATCGCCCACGGACACCATAAACTTGATGTCTAATTCGATAAACGATATACTAGGTGAAGGAATTAGCGCCATATCATTAACGGGTGAAGGTCGAGAATCGGAAGAGTCTAGTTTTACACCGTTGAAGGATTTGAATCTTCCTTACCATCTGTTTTCTGTTATTGATATCTGCGACAGTTCTAAAGTAATTACGGTGGAAGAACGCGTCCTTCTCTACTACAAGTACGATAATAATCCAGTAAACTGTGTAAAGATATTCAAGAGCATGTTCCGAGTGAAACCGTTTGGTTTTCGACTACTCCAATTTAACTTGTTCAATCACACTTTGAACTATGGAAAACGTGATTCATTAAGTCTTTACGATGGAGATATTTACAATATCACAGCTCCTCTCATTGGTTACCTGGAGAATGGATCTCCCGAAGAAAAGAAGCTATTTAGAACAGATGGGGCTAGTTTGAGTGTTAAATTGTTTGCAAATGGCGCTTCTTCCGTTCATGGATTCATTGCTGAAGTCGTCACTTTGCCTATATCGGCTATAGGACTGAGTAAGTACCTACAGACACAGTTGTTTATGTTGAGAGCTTCCTTGTTCATTGTAATTGCAACCATATTCTCTTTCCTTTTGATGAATTGTATGTATATTCTAAGATAAATATTAACAAATAATAATATAATATAAAATGCGACAAAAGCTTTGTTCAATTAGTTCAATCTAAATTACTAGTATTTTAAATGACCTAGTCGATTTAGGTGTGACTCCACCCCCTATATGAATGTACAGTAGGCTCCGAGCCTGATTTGTAGTTAGCTGATGGTGTTAAGAGTTTTAAAAGTGCCTTTAATTAATATCCAGATCGCGATGTCCAGCACAATATCTCGAACAGTGAGTTCATAAAGAACAGAGATGGCGCAATCACATACCAATCGGTCGGCGAGGTCAATCCATTAGTGGCGATCACCAGAAATGAAATAACCGACAATTGCCTGAAGTTGTACGGCAACTTCACCACCTGCCCCGCCGCTGTCCGAGTTGATGTACAGAATACACAAACATTGGTGTTTCGGGTAAATATTCCATATTTTTACGGACCAAAAACTATTTCTAGATAACCAATATAAAATATGAACTCGCATTTATGTTCATCTTTAAGAATATAACTTGATGATACGCTTTTTATAAACTAAACTCTACCAAGAAATAATATCGAAAACGATTTATTCCATATTCAAATCTGTAAAAAAAGTATTTAAATATGTTTACAGAATAACTTGGTGAGGAAGAACGTGGGAGGTCTGTTAGTGAGCGCGGATTCCCGTGGTTCGGCCACATCGCTACGCGGCTGGATACACAATAACTTGTTCTATGAGAACCACGATATGTCTTGTCTCAGAGTTGAAGGTAAGATAGACTTCGGATTTTACTTTTAAAAGAGAGTTATGATGGATCCAATACATTTTTCTTTCTTCTTTTTGCATCCAAACACTCGCGGAGCTTACTCTTTTTAGTTTTGCACATTTTCTATTCAGTACCGGGTGCGGGAGTGCACTGTATGCAGGCGGCTTAGGACCGGTCATCATTGCAATCGATGGCGGGGATCCTACGTCCAGAGTAGATTAGGCTGATAATTAATATATTATTTCCAGGACGACAGTCTTCTCCTTACCAAGAGGTTACCATCTACCGTAACTACTTCACTCGTAACCGAGCTCAGTACAAAGACGTGATAGTATTACATCAGGTTGTCTCCAACTTCTCTCATAACTACGTGCATGAGAACACGGGGCAGAGGATCTTGGACGTGTCCGGCTTCGATAAAGTCCGGCTGCCCATCTACCAGACTACATCACATAATGGGTTTTACAAGTAAGAATTATTGACAGATAAAAAATAACTTTTTAATAATATTTTTCTAGTAGATGCCACCGAAGCGGTTATAGTGGGCCTGTCACCCCCTTTAAAAAAAACATAAATAGACCTATTTCAGTTTTTTTTGCTTACGGTGAAGTCTTCGTTGGTTTATTTTATCTTCAACTTGTGTCCCCCTATCTTAAATTCCTGTTGTGTCTTCCAGAGGATGTCCCACTAGGTCCACGTTCATTCTTGATTGAAAAAAATGATGGTCCTTCACCTTTATATCATTTGTAATTGTATTATTGTAGAAACTACGCGCTGGACCGCGTAGCGCGCGCCACCGTGGTCGCGGGCACGGCGGGTCAACACTACGTTGATAACATTTTCTTCAACCCCGACAATGACTACGAAATGATCACCGTCAACCGTTCCATGTGAGTATTTAATAACATTAATGTACAATTATATTATTAATAGTTAATAGTAGTACTTTATCAGTAAATAACATAACAAAATTATAAAATAATGAAATTCTGTTGAAATATTTCATTCTACACATTTATTAGTAAACAACAATAAACTCTACGTCAGTAAATAGAACATATTTGTACATATAAATAATTTGTGTAAATGGAATATTTCGGAATTAATCAACCCATACACTCATGAATTAAGGAGGTGAGAATTCATACCATTAAATTTCATACAATTTGAATGACTTGCATGTTTCATGTTGCATGGCCGCCGGCGTATAGCTTTGTTGACTATAATTCCAATGTTATGAGGTGAGTTCATACATACAATTTATTATTTACCTTAGTCTGTTTTTTTTTTAATTTCTCTTTGTAATTGGTTCTGTTCTTACTAACTTGCACTATTCGCTTTATTCTTAATATATGTATATGCTTACTAGTTTGCACGTTATATTAATGCAATATTTATTCATGTTAAATTTTATTATTTCGTCGATAATTAAATGTTATTGCCAACAATACATAAGAATGCCTTATATAATATATGGGTTAAAGCCCGCTGAAGATCAGCAGTGGACTTAGTGTGTTGTTATATATTTCTTAACCAATTTGAAACAGAAGGATGTTCTCAATTCTTGTGAATTTTATCGTTATCTGTTAATGTATGAATGTTTCATTTTCCTAATATATTTTTGTTATTAAATATTTTTTGTAATAAATTCCAGTGCATTAGAACTGTGGAGGACTCGTATCGATGCGAAACACAACTACTGGAGCTATAACGAGAGTTTGGCTGTTGCTGGCCGCATACGGGATCGATCCGACGACCCGCTACTCCTCGAGGTATACTTGCTTATATTATTTCTTACTAACATCATCATCATCATTATCAGCCTTTGTCTGCCCACTGATGTACATAGGACTTTCCCATACTTAACATACATATATAGTAAGTTAATATTGTATCAACTTATGTTTTGAATGTCAGTGTTATTTATCGTACTTAAACGCCAATAGCCTAATGGATAAGGTACTGACTTCCGATCACGTAGTCCAAAGTTCGAACGCCGCCATTCGACTACTGTGGACCATATCCTAGCACAATCCTAGAGTGTAGTTGCTGTGGTAAAAAAAATAATGAATTAACGAAATCTGCTAATATTAAAAAAAAAACAGTCAATTTATCATTCCTTTGTTTTTTTTATTTATTTATGGTGAACGTTGGATAATTTACTAATTCTACGTCAGTAAATTGCAATAATTGCTTATTGTTTTTAGTAGTAACGCCTCTTTTGTTGTCATTAGGTAGACTACCAGCCGTACCATATGAACAACCTGACGGTGCTGGGCGGGGGCAAGTGCCCGCCGGGCTGGGACGCTGTCGCCGGCACCTGCTACATGTACGTCGGCGCCCCCATGACGTACGAGCAGGCGAGACTGTTCTGTTTGGTCAGTGCAACACAAAATCACTTAAATCCTTTGACTCCTTCACATTAAAAAAAATAATCATAATTTTTATAAATTCAATAACAATGTCACTTGATATGCCTTGTATTACTTGTATTTAAATTATATCAACTATCGTAAGATGTTATTATGAATTGAATATTAAACTGTTAAGATGTGGGTGCCGACACCGGATAAATACGTGTGTGTGTGTGTGTGTGTGTGCGTATAACATCTCTGAAATAGATGACTATTGATAAAATTGATTCTTAATTTATTGAAGTAGTGATCGATTTCGATAAGTGTTAACAACGACTCCGTGGCGCAACGGTAGCGCGTCTGACTCCAGATCAGAAGGTTGCGTGTTCAAATCACGTCGGGGTCAA
>JAODUI010000030.1:1361147-1389789 GCA_027563995.1 Papilio gigon | reverse complement strand
AGTCCACTGCTGAACGTAGGCCTCTCCCATCGATTCCCACGATGACCGGTTCTGTCTCGCCCGCATCCAGTGAACTCCCGCAACCTTGACCAAGTCATCGGTCCATCGTGCGGGAGGCCTACCAACGCTGCGTCGACCTGTCCGCGGCCGCCATTCTATGGCTTTAAAAGTTTTACTAACTTAAAAAGTCTAATTTTAATCATTCAAACATAGTCAAATTAAAGTTATGTTACTGGCTTACAGCTGGTCATCGATTACTTTATAATATAACAAAAAAATAGTGAATAAAAAAAATGACTTACCTTCCTATGACGGGCGTGGCTTCGTTCCCGCTCAAAATGAACACAGGGAAAAATATGGAGAAAACACAACCACTGCAAAAAAAAACATCTGAATTATATTTATCAATATTTTATCCAATTAATAAAAAAAAATAGATTTGTAACTTATTAACCTAATCTGATGAACAAACATGAGATGAAAAATTGCTCTCGAGGACATTGGTATGGATAAACTTCCTCAGTGTTGTCATTTACAATACAAAGTGACATTTCAAAAATGGACTCTCCAAGATTAAATTTGTACGGAACACTCTATCTGTAGGTTGGAAAATGTGAATGGCTATTAAGGTAGGGGAAGACCGAAGGAGGGTGGATGGATTACAAAAAAAAGAATATGCGTGGGAAGTGTGTGGGTTCAGATACGACGGCTGACAGTAATGTATGGCAGTACATACTGTGCTGAACCTCTGTAGGGAAAAGGGCTGGTTGATGATGTTCATCTATCGGTTATTTGTGTAAGCTATTGAATGTATTCTAAGTCATATGTGTAGATAAGATAGTAGCAAGTACAGAGCACTTATCAGAGTGAACACATTCAGCGACCTTGGCCACTGATTCGTCTCAGATTACACAATGTAGATTATGCAAATAACATTCAAGTTGAATGTGTCATGGCTAATAAATATATCTACTATCATCTCCGCCCTTTTTTTAATATATATTTATATTAAAAGAAAATGAATCGGTCCTACAAGAAGTATTTACAGTGGTACAATAATTGTAATAAATCTGCTTACATAATACAGTTAATAAAGTTCAAATATTAAGTAAGAAAATAAAAAAGATAAGAAATTTGCAAGTAATAGAACACTTACCTAATAATGTATGAATGAGGAATCTGTGTGAGCACGGCCAAGGGCAAACCAAATCCAAGGAAGTACGGCCAGTTGGTCTCTATGAAGGTGAGACGTTTGTGCAGCTCCCAGCCCATGTTGAACCATTTGTACTCAAAGGAGTACAGCGAGTAGAGTAGACACATGTGCACTAAACAGAGCAGCTCACCAATGTATGTGATTGGCAACATGCTGACTAGCATACTCTGAAAGGAAATTGTTTAATTAAAGTAATTAGTTTAGTTTAACAAATATAAATTCCAAAATGTAAATCTGATATTCCTAAAAATAAAGGGCCAGTAGTCTAATAGTTAAAGTTACGGATTTCCGATCATGTGATTGAGAGATCAAATCTGAATTTGATTATTATCATGAACCATATTAAGGTTCTAGCCTAGAGGTTAGTTGGATAACAAGAAATATTATTGAATTTATAAAACTGTATCAATGTTAAAAAAAAATTGAAAGTCATAATAAAATTTGGATTTCATGATTTATTCTTTGTTATCTGCAATACCATATAAATACAAGTTTATTTTATATTGGATTAAGTAGAAGGATTAAGTAGAAGTTAGAAATAATGATACATTCATACCTGCACAAGGAACAAAGCTTGTACAAGCAGACTGAACAGAGAGTCTGCAATGATTTTACTGACGCTGGACATGAACTGCGGCCGCCCACGCCGGTGTCTGTATGCTGAGTCAGCAATATCCTATTGGCAATTACAAATTTAAATAAACACATTTTTAGCAAATATGACTTTCATTACACCATAATAAGGGTGATTTTGTCACAGTCCATTACGCTGGCTCAGCCGGGGTTGATTAACTTTACACAAATTTTGAATTACCCCACACAGTTAAATTTTTTTTCAACACTGGTTAAATCACAATGTTTTCCTTCTTATGAAAAATGTTGAATTATACATTTGAAAATTCAATATTTAAAAAACTCATTGATATATGGCGGGTATTGAACCCAGGACCAGTAGATTACAATATCTTAACCCCTGAGCCATGATAGCTTGTTTATTAAGTATAATACTGGAAAAAAATATAATAACCACTCACTTGAAACCAGAGAGCATTTACTAACTTGCTCAATAAAAACAATGGTAGCACCCATATCATTCTAAATGTCATTGAGAGGAAGGGTTGCATCCAGCCCCAGACATTGTGCGCTACTCCAGCATCATGGCCAAATACTGCTAACACTAAGTACCTCACCGCAGGCAACAGAGCGTACTCAAACACAAGTATACTCAGTAAAAATATAAAGCCATTGAGTATACATGACTGTAATACCCTTGTAAGTACTTTGGATTCTCTGGAACAAAAATGAAAGTTAAATGGCTTGTATCACAGCTTATAGACACAAAGGGACACCTAGGTCAAGCCTTGGATGTTTCAACTAATTGACATGACACTTTAAGGTTCGCCACAATGATGTTCACAACTAGACAATTGTTAAAAAGGCCATGACCACCAGCACAATGTGCCATTAACAATCACATTTTCATATTAAATGCAATTAAATTTTTAGCATGTACAATGTGATCAAATATGTTCAAAGTAAATTACTACAATTTGCTTTGTTTTAATATGTTAATGTAAACAGAATAACACATTGTTTGACCTTACTGAGCAAGTACATTAACAATAGTATTATTTTAATACCACATAGTATGTTTCAAACCTATTTTCTAATGTTATCGACACCTAATTCTAATAGGAAATTTATAATGAAAAATTGCATGATATCATAATCAAAAATTTTATGTAAACTTTATACAGCAGGAGTTCACTGATAAAGATTAAGAAATCTTAGATTGTATTGTCCAAGTATGATAAACGCATATCAATGGAAAATCACAAATAACATCGACAAAAGAGAGTGAATACTTTTGCTTAATGTATCTTCTTTGTTTCTATGAAGGGAGGAAGAACTTACTGTTTAATTTTTGTTTGCTTTAGTTTGTTTTTGCTGTTTTCGGTGTCTATTTGAGGTGATCTGCTTAAGGCTCGTTCATTTATTTCTTTATCGAGGTACAAAAGCACAGTTACACCACGTAAGCTGTCTATGAAACCTTTTATAAGCGATACAGAAAAATTCTGAAACATTGAAAACATTGCGTTGTAACAGCTGTAAAATTAAAATGTACACTAGTAACAAAGACACGGCCAAAGAAGTTTAATTACTGTAACGCTCTCCATTTTATAACTTCGTTATCTATTGCTTCATTATACCAAGTGATAAAGCGATAATGGACTTCGACTCCAAATCATTACGGATTGAAATTAAAACATTTTTTGCGTAAATACGTATACGTAATACGGTGTTGTACTTTTGTTTGAGATTTACATTTGACAATTTTATTGACAATTGACATTGACCAAAAATTGGCGTTTGATGTAAAATTGACACACCACAGATTAGACTACGAGAACAATGAACGAGGAAAAATATTGTAGCTTCTCATCTTAATTTTTAACTTAATCATCTCCGTAACTTAGAGGGTCATGCAGAGTTTACAGACTTTCATTTGACGCAGTTCTGATATGTACCTTTCCAACATACTTATATTTCATCACCATGTATTTGTAACGTAATTTGATTTTTTTTTTTTGCCCCCTGCAAACGACCGTCTTGTTCACAATAGTGATCATCGACGCTATTAGTACTTAGTGTTTCTTTGGTTGTTTTAGGTGAAAAATAATTTCAAATGTTTGATTTAAACCTGATTGAGATTTCAGGATTATTCAGGAGGTAATCCACACGTTTTGTCTATGAATCGGTAGGACCAGAAAGCAAACACTGCGCATATTTGCTCTTTGGTCCGCCTTCTTTATATTTGACACTTTGACAGTTCATACAAAAAATAATTGTACACAAACATTGTTTCTTCTATAATTTGTTTTAACAAGCATTTCATTCCAACATAATTTTATATCAAGTTTATTTGGTGCACATATGGTTCTACAGCAATCGCCATGGACAACGTGTATATTTTAAATAATTTAAGGTAAACTGTATAAACTTCATTTAAATAAACAAGTACGTAATTCTTAGCTGACATCTCGTTTGACCTCTTTTTAGATAAATAACATATCCCTTATCGCCGTCTGGTACCCTGGTCATTTACCTGCTTGTAACACATAGCTTTTATTGTAACTTCTCATCTGCTTTTCATGATTTATGCCTTTGTTTTAAGTTTTTTTCTACATGAAAATTAGAAAGTGTTACAGTCCTCCCCACTTCTTAGTATGAGTTACAATGTAATATCATTATAATTAAAAACATCTATTCCATAAGTCATTACCCGCCTGACTTATAGTGGGTAATATTTCCTGTGGGTATGTAAGTATGTCAATTCTGTTGCCATCACAGACCACTGATGTTGCAGAGAATAAACGACAAAAGCTTTTTGATGGGTGGGACGTCATTTGATTCATATTATTCCTCGAGAATTTATCATAGGGTATAATCAGTGAGAAATTAGTTTTTTTTGTCATTGTTTTTCAAATTTGTTTTCTCGCATTTAAGCCATAATAAATATTTTAAATGCAAACGTTTTAGACGGATATTTGTTCAAAACTATCTCTATAACGGCATCACAGACTCTGCTTAAATTCAGCATAGAACAGTCTGGATAAGCATATAGATTAATAATTTTCTTTAATTCCGCACAGAGATAGTCGTCCAACGGCAAGTATTAGTATAAAACACTTAATAAGATCATGAAGCTAATGGGATATTGATTATGCCAATCAAAATTATAATCTTCAGAGGCAATTTAATGTCACCAATTTCTTTTATGTTGTTAAAACAAGTTTCCAGTATATAGCTATATAAGTGCAATTATTACAGTAACTTCTTCCACTGCTGTCTTCAATATATATAGACATATGATTTTTTTTTACCTTCTGTTGATTTAGAAGAACAATTGTTTTTTTTAATTTATTATAAAACAGTAAAATACATGAATATAAGGCAAGTGAGCTAAGGCAAGTAAGTCTAAAAGTGTATACATTATAAGTCTCAATGTAACAACAGAATGAGGTAAACAAGTGACTTAAGTCGTCAAGTTATTGACTTAGGTTTGCATTGTTTCCCAAAACAAAGAAAACAAACTGTTTTGTACAGACAATATCAATTATGTTATTTTTCATTGAATTTTTTCACATATCCAAAAAAAAACTGGTTCTGGCATTAGAAGAGATCTGATGTAAAAAAAAAACATTATCAAGGTAAAAAAAAAATACCGGTGTTCAAAAACATTGTATCCAGTTTTGTTACTTGAATAAATGACAGGGCCGGCGCAAAGTTCAACATCAAATTGACAACGAGTCTCTTCCTTGCGTCAGGTTATACCGAACGAGAGCTGCGCGCCCGCACCACTTCGTGCGCATGTCGGTCAGTCGGTGCGCGAATGTGCGTTGATTCGAACGTGTTTCGCGCTGCAATCGTAAACTCCTTTGTGACGTAGGGGCATGCTCGTTTAGTTTGTCACCCATTGTGTAGATACAATCATGAAAGTGGACAAAGACGGCAGCCTCGCGGGGCCAGTGGATACTAAGCCCATTCTCTCCGACAGGAAGGGGAGTTTGAAGGTGACCATTACCCCGGCACAGCACAAGACCCTCACGCACTTGCCGCGACGACCACCAGTGGACTTGGCTTTCACAGACCTGACGTACAGGGTGCACGAAGGAAGAAAGAGCAGTAAGTTTTATTAACATATCTCTTAAAATGTACACACGTACTCCGTTTTAAGCATACATATGATTTGAACTTTATTGACTTGTTACAAATCTTCAAAATCATTAATGACTATTCTTAACGACGTCTTAATTATTTCTCTGCATTATTTGATATTTAATGACCTCTTTATATTCAAATTCCGTCGGCATGATTGTGTTGTTTTTTTCGATAAAAGCATATGTAAATTAAAGTATTGGTGCATACTAATCAACTATACTTGTCAAGTTTATTTAGACTGTAAAAGGAATTTAAATGTTAGCAGTTGACTGATAGTTCATTGGCACACAGACCATCTTTCGATCTGTATGTCATAGGTTCATTTACTTAAGTAATTTACGTTTTTACTATTTACTTACTTTACTTACTACTTACTTTTTTATACATCGTTTAGTTCCCATTTATTACAAGTCTGATAGGTAGGTAGATCTTAATGTAAGCAGATTTTTCGATCGCAATTGCTCTTATCAATGGTTGAAATTCAACATTATTATCATTCGTGTCTATCTTCTGTAAGTGAAACGGACGAAGGAATCTGGACAATGTAATTATTGTATTATAATCCATTTATCAACTGTCGCTAAGCCGATAGCATGCAGCGATAAAAACGGTCTGATTATCTTTGGCATTGTTTATTTGTTAATAACAATTTCTATTTTAAATATGTCTAATCTGTATGTTCAATATATCACATGTTTAGTAATATTTTACCAAGAGTTTACGCTATCTAGACCAGTGGTCGTCGCACTTTTCTATCAAAGGGTCTAATATGACAATTTCGTGCACTAAGTAGTTGACACAACGAATCTATTTTTCGTTTTTTTTTTCGATCTATTTCTTGGTTTAAAACAATAGAAAATCTTTATCTCGAATGAGAATTGATCCCGCGGACACATCTATAAGTCTAATAAAACCTAATATTCGGAATGTGCGCGAACCATAAGTTTCTGTCGCGAGCCTCTTACAACACGGAAGCCGCGGTTTGACGACGACCGACCTAAACATTATACAAAAAAAAATATCTTCCTTCTATACAGTAATGGGTACGCGAGTGTTACAGTAAAAACTCAAACCAATCGGCGAGCTATCTTTAACAGTGGTAAAACACTACCAACATTCGTTACCAGAATGGCCAGCTGCACTTGTGTAACACGACAAAATACACGCGACAATTAGGGTTAATTCCGCGTTAATCAATGTGCATGCTGATAAGTAAATTTTTGGTCCATTCCCCTTCCCATATTTTTCTTAAAAATGTTATGAATTATCGATGTTAACCAAGTAGTTAAAATACCTCATCGCATCATAAAATTCAGTTCAAGTCTGTTGTATTAATTTGAGTTAAGTCAGACGAAACTATCTTTTGTATAAAACCGTTATTTTTATACTAATGTTCTACCAAGAGTTGTGAGCATTTAAAAGTAGTTTCGACTCATAAAATTCACAAAACGAAATGTTGCTTTCTACAATTATATTTGTGTAAATAAACACCGATACAATACATACACAAATTGAACGAAGTTTTTTTTTTAACATATTCTAATAATATTTATCCATATTATGCAATGTCGCTTTAATAATTGTCAATTAATAAATTGAATTATCATTTCCGACGAATGATATAACATAAGTATCAATTAACTTGTATGTATGGAAAAAACGATGAGAAATAATTAATTCAATACAATCGTGACGTGTTATGGAAGTCGACATCCTTGGCGGAAGACTGTCAAGGCGGACTTTACATTATCTGTGCACAGTTATCTGTTTTACCTCGAACATGCGTGTATCACTGTTTATAATCGATTCTAACTATACCTTATTAACGATACAGTTAATATATTGAATTTGAATTTTATACGACATATAAATAGGTATAGTATTAAATTGAAAACGTCAATCTTTTAAGAGGACCAAATGGTTTAATTTTTAGTTTTAGAATGTCACATTTGAAAACAAAATACGTTAGGCTAAATCGAGACATAAGATACATTACACGCGTTAGACCTTCAAATCTAAGTTAGAATTTTCCAGTTACTTAAGATCTCATTCTCGGTGATGACAAGGTTCTCCATAAACGGATACGTCACTTCTTCTTCTTCTTCTTTCTCCTGCCCTGGTCCCACTTTATGTAGGGTCGGCACAACATGTTCGTCTCTTCCATTCGGATACGTCACTAATCTAAATTATTTCTCTTTCGTACTTTAACATTGTTTGTGAATTATCTTTACTTATGTAGTTTTGTAGGCCAGCGTGGTTGACTATGGCTTAGTCACCCCTAATAATAAGGTAGGCTCTGAACCCTCGTGGGGACGTGTAATGAACTGATGATGATGTAGTTTTAAGGTCTATGTCCAGCAATGGGCAGATAAAGAGTACTGTCGATGATGTAGTCTTGTGTATTGATTATATAATAAACAAAAATATACAAACAAAAAACTCATGCAACATGTATGTTCATCCTATCTTATTGTTCTTTATAATAATATAAAGACATCCTGTATTTTTGTATGTGAACCATACAATAAATAAAACAGTTCCGTATCGGCACTCTTAAAAGCAAAGTATAATGTATGAATAATTATACAGTACGTTATTACACTAATAAAGAAATAATCATAATATTTAAATGAATAAGTTTTTATTACAAGTAAAAACGTTTATGTCCACGTACTGAAGTAGTGTCGGCTCCGCCCTTTGCTCCTCAGTTAATTGACCATAGCTAATAACAAGACACGAATGTTGCATGCTAGCTGCAATCTTTTGCAATTATATTGCAAAACGTTTTGTCTACGTGTCTATATTAATTGTTGACTACTATACTAACAATAGGTCGTCGAATGATAGCTTGATTTCCACTCAATTAAACCTAATACTATGACTTAAGTGTTCTGGACTCCGGATTAACCGTACCATGATATCCCAAGAGACGCCAGAAGTCCAATTTTAGCATTACTCGGTCAGTCTTTTGCAAATAGACAGATAAATACAATCCTACCGGGGGCACCATGTAATGTATCATTTTAGTTGATGTTTTTAAATAATTAGATCGTGTTTAATAAACTTTTATAATAATATTAGCTACACGCTTACTTACAACCCTTGACACTGTCACTGACACTACAATATAGAGGCGGCTGGCCAACTTTACTATAGAAAGGAAAGGAAATATGGATTTCAGGGTTAAGAAATTATCAAATATTCATCTCCTTTTATATTAAAGTTTCACGTTTAACTTAGTAACTGTTACGTTCAAAATAAATGCGAAAACATTTCATTTCTCTATTAATCATTATAATTTTTTAATGTGTTATTGTGCCTATGCCTTCTTACATGATTTAATCTGAGCGTATCTTTCAAATCTCACTCGCAGGGCAAGTGTAGACTCGCTGACAGTTATTCCAATTTTTGCCCTTTTTTTTCTTTGTACCGAAGCTTTAAGGCAATTTTTATTTGATAGGAACATATTTATAAAAATATTAAATCATTTCGATATAATCGACACATTCAGATCATTATCTATTGACAAATGTATGTCATCATTGTTTGGAGTTTTGGTTCGAGCGTTGCAAATATTCTATTGATTACAAAAGGATGTTGACCGCTTATCGCTGCGTTTAAGCAACACCACACCTGTAACTACGTTTACTTACGATGTTGTCTCAAAGTTTAATGGATTCATAAACAATATTTCACACGTTTTTATTACTTCGTCCGAGAAATATTAACGTGGACTCAAACATCTACTTAATCTATTGAATACTTTGATAATTGTTGGAATAAAATTATAAAGTTTATTATTTAAATTAATACTATTTTAGGATAACCTTTTTATAAAGAAGTTGTTTAATTAGTGTTCTAAATCAGTCATTATCAAACTTATTTCTATTACCATGCCCCCTTTGAAAATTAAATCATTTTCGGCGCCCCCATTTTTATATACCCCTAAAACTTAATAACCACAGTTTCATTACTTTAATTTTAGGTTATAATTTAGAATTGGTTCAAATAAAGAACGTCGCCTAAGCCAGCGTTTTTATTATTCGTAATATTTAATACCTATAATATTTAAAATTAGTGAACGATGTTTACGTAAGTTAACGTTATTGTGTAGTAGGTGGGTAAAGTAAATGAAATTACAAATTATACATCGCCCCCCTAACCCACATAGACGCACGCTAATCTTTTATGGGCCCCTTAACGCCCCCTTTTAAAGTTTCAAACGCCCCCAAGGAAGAGTTATCGCCCAGTTTGAGAAATACTGTTTTTAATCAATAAACAAAAGAAACCTTGGAGACTTTATACTATCACTAGATGTCGCTTGCGTGTCCGTCCGCGCGGAAATTAAAGAAAAATGTAATTAGTCTAGGTAATACTTCAGACTGTAATTCCTATTTAAAATTTCATTTACATCTGTTCAGGCGTATTACAAGTTAACAAACATCTAGCAATGTTTACTTTCGTATTTATAATATTAATAGAGTAATAAACGGAACTGTTTGTCACAAAACTGTTAGTAACTTCCGTTAACCTTACAACTCTTTTACAATTATTATAAAAATAATTTCGTTGTCGAGTGAATACAGATTTCTTTGTTTCATTAAAATAATAACTTTCTTGGTCACGGCTCAGATAAAAGCTACCGTTTCTTATCATATGATAAAATTTGTTAATAATAAATTGTTGCCTTGAAGTTTTATCTTGTTAAATCAGAGTGCAGGAACTAAATTGATTGACATTATTTGGCAATATGCACCTCCTGCAATATGCACCGCACCTCCTTAAACAAATATACCTCTTTGTCAAAGACCGATGCATCGCAACGAGTCTTCCCCGTGTTGGGGATATCTATGGGCGTTGATAATCATTTCATCCTATATTTTGTCGCTTCTTTTGTGTTCTAAACTATTTATAAAAATGGCTTAACTCACGTGTAAATCGGTGTCGTTACTGACTAGTTTCTAGCCCTTATGAGGCTCTTCTTCAGGGTAAGTGGGATTGGTATTATTGCACGGTCGCAACCCGTCGCCGGGACTCGGGCGGACAGGGGTCGCTGACGACGACGAAACTCGGTATACATACTGATTTACATGTGAATTAAACCGTTTGTGTAATGTCAAATAGCGATTCCAGTATGTATGTTAATTTGATGTACTAAAGTTAATATGTGTGAAATAATGATAGTATTAACGTTATCAGTGCAATTATCGGACGCGGCTTACGAGGCGGAACGTAGTCGTAGATAAAGCAAGGTCGTGACCGGGTCTAATCAACGTCTTGCTCGCGGATGACGGCTGATAAATGCAAATTCAATAGATATTTAAACGCGGATTATCGACAAATCCTTCAATGGATTTATAACACGTGACTTTAGGGAACGTACGTTTTGCATGATCATATTAACAGATTTCTGTTAATTTACTAATGGTTCTTTTGTCACTCCAACTAAGCTCTAGACTTGTGCTATATGCTCAACAATATTCTAATGGCGGAGATTCGAAGTCTCGACCACATGGTCGGAAATCTGTACCCTTAACTATTAGAGTATTGGCATTTAAAATTGTTTTGTAGCATTCTATAGATAATTTGTTAATAATTTTTTAATCATTTTTCCTGTGTTATTCAAAGATGTAGATACTTAAGGATTAATTGCTGTACTTAAGTCGTTAAGTGGTTACGAGAGGATTGTTTAGTGTTGATTTACTTTGTGAGATCTGCACTTAGCGATTTTAAGTAATCGTTAAACGTCTCTAAGTATAGCAGTTAAAGATTATTCGTATATTTATTTGCGAAAATTTGACTTTGTATTGACTTCCGTACGAATAAGGTTAACCAGGTTAAAGGTCTTTGAACGACCTTCAAACCGTTTTTGTGGTTAAACTTTTACGTGTAAATGTTAAGGTGAAAAATATTAAAAACACGTACACTGTAATTGTGCCCTAGAGTCCGTAATTAAGGCGATTCAAGGAAATGGATACAATTGACAATTTATGAAGTCGCCATAGTCTAGATTCATTACCGACATTATATATCAAGTACATCATTAAGTCTGTTCATTAAAAAAAAACTTTTTAAAATTGTACAGTTTTGTTACTATGACGTACGCATTTTTTTTTTTAAATATTAGTAGATTTTTATTGTTGTTGGTTTTGTTTTAATGTTTGTGACAAATATGTCTTATAACCATTCCTGGTATGCTTAAAAAAGTTTGTGTTGGGATATGGTTCACGACAGTAGGCGAATGGCGGGATTCGAACAGGGCACTACTAGATCGATGGTGCGTATCCATAACTATTAGGCTTTTGGTGCATCAGATATTAGAACTAATGTTATTTCTTTTATTATGAATATAACGTCACTGGAATTGATACCCTTGCTTACATCTGTCTTTAGTTTTTATAAAGTAAATACCAACTATATATTTTTCAATACAAAGTTTATTGTTGACGCAGAATCAGACGCTTCCTATCTTATCGCCTCTGTCGTCACAACAGCTGAAGGCAAGGACGACTGCGTAATTTTGTGTTGAACATTGTATTGTTTAATCGTTTTCCTCTGTCCTAATTAGGCGTTTGGATTATGTTAATAATAAGTAGACTTATTAAAGACGAGACGCCATCTACCGTAAGAAATATAATGTTAATTTTTTTTTATACTAACCACCTTTAAATTATTAACATGAAAATGTAATTACTCAGCTTACATTCCAATTCTGAGAAGTATTGTAACTGAGCTGTACCGTTTAAACACAGTACACATTTATTATGGAAACATATTCATGTCCCCTTTTTTTCTAAAGGGAGTGATAGAGATAAGAATATAATGTGTATAAATGTAACAAGCGTCGACAGTGCACAGTGAGTTTGTACGTTAGGAACATTAGAACAGCTCGTTGTGTACATTATCGTTGTTGCACGCACAGCGGGAAGTGGAATTTGACCTATGAACCAACAAACAGTGCCGGCCGACGTTATCATAAACCTCTGTTTGTCCATTCTGATTCACATTTACCCTATGTCACCCATCTTATTGTTTATATTTGTAAATAAATACCATGAACGTAGATAAAAAGGTGGAGGAAGACCGAAATAGGTGTGGATGGGTTGTGTGAAAATGGATTTACTTAAGAAGTGTGTGAGTTCAGATATGACGGCTGACAGAGTTGTATGGAAGAATACAGACTAGGTTGATGATGTCGTAAATAAGTTGGCCAATGTAATCTTTTATATAAACTGATTGTTAAATAAATAAGTACATATTCACTATGTAGTCATTGTATTTGACCTTATCAAGTTTCAACATATGACATACTGCACTTATTTACATTTTAAATTTGCGTGGCTTTTAACATTTTTTTTTAGACCATTCAATATGTTACAGTAATTATTTATTTTGATGACAATAGGTTTTGTGACGGTGATATCGTCGATTCAATACAGGTTAAATTAATTTTGATAACATGTCATATATTCATAAATGGTTTCGTGTGTACGTATTATATATCCGTCAGCTAAAGTATATAAGCTGGTATTATATAGATAGCTTATGTATATAGTGCAATACAAGAATGAGTTGCTTTTGGGTTTTCCAGCGGGAATATAATAAGAATGTATGACCTTTTCATATTGTGGTATTATGCACATTTAAAGACAATGTACAAGCGACTTTCAACCTTATGCTTAAAGTAAACGGGCTATTTTTCATTCTGATAAGTGTTTAAGACTTCTTTTTTTTGATACAGAAGTAGTATTAAGTCCTTGAGAAAAAAACTCAATTGGCTACTGACGAATAGGGTAGTGAGATGATGACCTTTATGTTGAGGGCTTTAGTGCTTACTTGTAACTTGGTAAAGTTATTTTAATGATTAACTGGTTTTGACTGTCGTAACATTTAGTTTTGACTGAAATATTCAGCTATAACTGTGCATTTAGAACTGAAGGTGTGTGGCGAGCTTTTGAGGGGGTATTAAATGATAATGTGTTGAAAGAAACGAAGTATAAAGAAGTGTATTTGTTTTTGCAGATGAGAAAATAATTCTGAAGTCCGTGTCGGGTCGGCTGCGGTCCGGCGAGCTGACGGCCATCATGGGTCCGTCCGGCGCCGGCAAGTCGACCCTCCTCAACATACTCACTGGATATAAGTTAGTGCCTTCTTTCATTCATGATTGCTTTGCGTTGAGGGAGCGAAGCTATACAAAAAAAACTTAGTGAATTAAAGTCTTTGTCCTCATAGACAAGTTTACTAGTCCAAATCACACACATAGTCCTTTAGTAAAATAAACAGCCACTTAGTGTAGATTTTTTTATATTGAGTGTGGAAATACTAGTGACAATTTGACATTTCTGAGCGTCTCCGTTGTAAAATGAAATTAAACTGGTATCTCTATGTATTATAGTGACGTCCGTCAGCTTAATTACTTCTTCGCTTAGAAACATATACTTTAGCATGGTATAATTTATTCTTCAAGTTTGGGAAACACGTAAATTACAAAACAATGTCAATTAAGAATATCAATAAAGTTTTAAAATTCATTGATTTCGTTAGCTACTAAACATCGATTGAAATGATAAAAATCAACTTCTTATCGTAAGAAAACAAGTTTATCCGTGAACATTATCCTTCGGGGCTCTGACGATTATTTTTCAGAGTCCTTTCAAAGTAATAAGCAGAAAGATTCCGTAATTCGCATTTCAAATATCTTTTACTGTTAGAAAATCGCTCGCGATTACTGTGACCAACGTATTTTTAAACTTTCTCTCTAAATGTGTGATGAGGCCGTCATAAAGTGGGTTATATTGTCATTTTTTTTATTGATCAATTCTACAGTTACTACTTGTAAAGTTGTATGGTAGTATTCGGATTAAGTTTTAAGACTGGATCCTGACCCCACTAAATTTTAACGTTTTTTTTTTCTACATTTTATAAAGTGTTAACCAGACCAGCTATGTTTTTATGGCACACTGAAGAACGTTATGGCCAATTAAATTAATTGTTATATGACATAAAGTACGTCATGTTTTTTTTCGAGTAGAGTACCGTGGTCCTAATTGTTTTCATGTCAACATACGTCATTAGAACCCCACATGTCTAGGTACCTTTATGTTATTGTCGACGTCGTTCTACAAAGCCAGTTCTGATATCCATGGATCACATATTGTTTGTGTTTGGTATTTTCATAATTCTAAACATCTATGTTATTCTGTTAGTCATGTTGTGAAGTTAGACAGATGATACTGATTGATATAACAGTTATTTTCCGTATGTTAATATATCTAAGGCTCAGGTTGGATTATTAAAACAAACACTAGGCCATCCATATTGTATGTGGAGGGGTCGAGGTACTGTGGTGGTAGGCGTCTCGTAGAAGGTTGGCGATCTGCAGGATCAACAAAATATAATGATGAAAATTGTTCTCATTATTTTCATCACCATCATCATCAGCCCTTGTCTGTCTACTGCTAGATATAGGCCTTTCCCAATACCTTCCATGCGCGGTCCTCCTTCCGCATCCAACAACTTCCTGCCGTCCGCACTAAGTCGGTCCACTTGGTGACACTCCAGGTCTGATTTCAATATCTTTAAAAAACAGAACATGTTTTCTCATCCTACGATATTTGGAATTCATTAATATCTACTAATTTTATGCAAAGAAATAGAATTAGTGAGAAAAACTTGTATAGAGATAATGAAAAATGGTAAAAAAATGTATGGAGTTGTAAATTTGTCACGGCTGATTTAAAATCATATGTGAAATATTCAAAGAGGCTATTGTTTGCCAGCGGTTTCCTGACTCCGAGCGAACCGACAGAACGAGGAATTTGCAAACAATGGATTCCTCTGTCCTGTGTTACGCTAAATAATTGCGTAGAACCGTTTTATAGTGTACATATACAGTTAATAAATGTTGATTGTCTACGTTACATCAAAATATTGCGCACCTAATCATCAACAGGCTGCCCACTACTGGACATAGGCCATTCCCAATGCCTTCCAGTGTGCGGTCCTCTGCCTACCGCGTAGTTTATGTGGAAAATTTATATCTGGTCAGTTCGGAAGTCTGTGTTTATTCCTGCTGATATCTGTATTTTCTAGATCTATTTTGACGGGAATTAACGGATGTTAGCTTATGTATGCGGGAGTGACAGGCTATTGTATCTAGCTGACGAAGTCGCAAGCAACAACTAATTTAAAATATATATAACATAAGGTCTATTATTGGTTGTGAATTATATATTTGCTGAGTTAGGAAATAGAATACGCTGTACGCAAGCGTGTTTGGTATTGGTGAAACAGTTGCGAAATGTCTGTAGTTAGCAAATCCAATGCTTATATTTGTAAGAGTGATTCCATGTTCGTTTAAAGATTTGATTCTCATGTATGTCACTGAAGTTCTCATGACTGCCAAGTGTTAGGACGCACCAGAGGAGAAGACTAATTAGAAAAGCTGACCCCACCACCATATAGGATACAGGCTAGGTAGGGAGAGAATTTTATTGATATACAACTAAAATTCGATTGAAAGTAAATTCTGCAAGCTAAGATTAGAAATTGAACTCAATTTGAACTTTGTTTTTTTCGAAATGTGGTCCACACATCCATTGATAGATCTAAAATAGATATGTCGTGTCCTATCTGACGGCCATCCCAGGTCTGACGAACACGTCAAAGGCCCTCTACGACCTCGTGACCTACTATGTCTGTCGTCTGATAAGGCTAGGATCCGGTTTGATTGCATGTTATTGCTCACTACCTAGCTAAATATCTATTCAATGTGAAATATGGCGCAGTCTATCATTTAAACAGTGTATTTATGAAAGGTATATATCATAGAAATTACTTACTTCTTACTAGTCATCATAAAGAAGATGGAAGTATGAATGTTTGTTAACATATAAATCCAAAACAACCGAACAAATCAAATTAGATTTTATAACAAAGACTAGCTGACCCTGCGAACTCTGTTTTGCCTTAAAGGCAATAAATAATCAGATTTTTTAATTCATTAGGAAATACAAAAAAAAAAACATTTCCTCCTCGAAAAAAACGCTCGTATGGGAAATGGAAAAGGGCTATTTTTAAGGCTTTCACGGGTGTTTTTCTAATTTTTCACACCTTTTAAACCTCCCATAGACCTCCACGAACATTCCATGACCAAGATAAGATAAATCCGTTCAGCCGTACTCGAGTTTTATCGAGACTAACGAACAGCAATTCATTTTTATATATATAGATTATAAGCTGGATTAGGTTCAGTGTAAAATCCGCGCACGAATTGGTCTGCGATAGTTAGTTTTGGAATAAAAATTAAACTATAAATTTAAATAAACTGTAGTGGTATAATTCTTTTTTTTACATACATCGCGACTATTTTAAATTATGTTGTCATCAACGAGTTTTGTATTTTGTGTGTTTTACGTTCGAATTACAACCAGGAAAGACTTCTCGGACCAATTCGAATTGTTGACGTACTGGCGCGTGCGCATGTCGCTTACGTTCCAAGCTTATAGCAGATTTGCATACTGCACTTGCGAAACCGCACGTCGCCATCTTACCAACAGTTCACATTAGGTAACAAACTTGGATGAGCATTTGTTTGTTAGTGATATATTATTTTGTATTAAATATGTGATCGTCTCGATATAAATAGTACATTGACCTTATTTATTAATGTCGTGAATTGGTATTAATGAGATATCAAGGTCGTTTAATTGGTATATCCATTATTAATAAACACGCCCAAATATGCTATGTACCAACGCCACCGTTTGCGGTATACCGCTTTAAAGCTATAGTCGCTTGAACGTTTAGTACGTATTGAGTTAACGACGCGGGCACAGTATCCAGCCAATAGAATGCAGTTCTTAAACATGTTTGTGAGAAAAAAAGTCGGTCAGTTGTCAGATGAAGTTAGATTACTAATTGCCTTTTACTATTTACCGGTTTTTGTGCGCCTCATTTGATAATATGTGAGAAGGGGCAGAGTTTGCGGATAAGGCAATTTTTTAGTGTTTTTTTTTAATTGGAACACCGCGAACGATTCCGATTGTACTGTCATGCTTCAGTTATGTGGTAGGACAAGATAGGAAGTCCATTTGGCTTATAGGCACACTTTCGACTTTTATATGACTAAATTGTATTATTTTTTGATGATTTCTCTATTAATTTAATATGACAATATTATAATAATATTTAAATATAGAGAATGAAGCATGTGTATGTCTACTTTGATTACGTTAATAGTTTGCGGTACAAACTTGTGCTTCGACTTGTACATGTTGATGACTAATAGAGATATAACAAAGACCATTGTTCAAGAGAGTTTATTATAATGTAAGAATATTTTTCGTCTTTATATTCTTGTTCCGTGCATTTCTAAACTCTGACAGATGATACTAGTAGATCTTCAGTTGTTGCTTGCAGTTGAATGTAGAAGTTGCCTAACTTCAAATATTTTGAACTTAACGTAATGAATTTCATGTAGTACCGTAAGCTATTATTTGTGAAAATAGGGGTCAAAGTGCGAGTAACTAATACTGTTAAATTTTAATACCCGTCTCTTCATATTAATGATACGGGCAACTATCCAGTATACTTTGATGTGAAATTTATTTGGTACATTAGAGATTCGAACGTTCTACATTGCGATAGTCATCCTCTGAGCTAAATGTAACTTTATTTCACATGATTTTAATGACGATGAATTTACATATAACGATAGATGTTAGTTTAACAATCAGGAAGCAGACGTAGCAGTCAAACTTGTTTTGATTATGTTTGGAGTGTAATGTCAAGGAAATGATTAATTACTTGTAATAATTCCCTTCATTATAAATCATTTTAAATGACTTTGGTCATTATTGAGTGGCATCGCTAGAGATCTATGAAAGAGTACATACTGTGCTGACTCTCCGTAGGAGAAAGGACAGGTTGATTGGTTCGTGCGAAATAAAGATCGTCCCATATACGTTTTTAAATTATAGGATAGATTTAGAAGTGTCCTTGATGAATGATCTGAAGAAGTTTATAATGTAATTTGTTTGGACACTTTCGTTTGAATTTGACGATGCCGGGTTCAACTATTTTCAACGTTTGCAATAATCATCGTCTATACAATTGTTAATAAAAGCTTTTATTTTGTATATTTTTATCTCGCATATGCATGAGAAATCTCAAATGGTTTTATCTTTACTTGTGTCGTTTATTTCCTTGCCGAAGTTGGCGGACTTGTTATATTTTATCATATAAGTGAATAATATTAAGTTTGCCTGCTCACTGCTGTCGTACCTGTTCCGCGACCTTGGGTCAGAATTATAATATGTATTATTATATAAAGAGATATTTGTTATCTAACATCTCACTAGCCACGGCACAGATTTGAATATATTTTTTTTTGTAGAAACAAGCCCTATATTTACGACAAATAGATTGTACCTATTTAGGCAATTTGATACGAAAACAAATTGAATAGAGTAACAGCGTAATGATAAAAATAATTGAATGAAACGTTTCATGTACTAACCGCGTTATGCGGAAAATATGAAAGTAATGAGATTGCATGTATGTTGATACAATTTAGAGGAAGATCGAAAGTGTGGATGGATTGTGTGAGAGACATGCGTAAGAAAGGTGCGAATTCAAATATGACGGGTAACAGATGTATGGAAGAGTAATACATACTATGCCGGCCCTGTGTATGGAGCAGGGCATCTGATAATTTACTAATAAATGTAAACATTACATATTATTATTTATTTCAAAGGGAAGAGGGGAATATCTATGTTTTTGGATTTTTACTTGGAATTATGGTACTTAACATTCTGTGTTTTTGAGTTAATTCTCCTCAACGAATGAATTTTTCGCAGTTTACCTCGGTATTTCGTTGAACATCATTAACACCTTCTCCGGCCATTTCCGTCTACTCATTTTATCATCAAGAAATTAATAGTATACTTTATAATACATTTTGATAAAACGACCTTTAATTGATTAATTTGATCACAATCATACCTGAAGTTAAATGACCTTTTGTTCGGGATAATAGTAGCACATTTTTTATAATTTAATGGTACCCAATTACTTCATTATATTGTGCTCGCAACTATGAAGTATGAATTATTAATAAAATAAAAAAAAAAAAACGATTTTTTTGTCATACAAGAGTCAAACAGCAAGGTCGAATATTTGATTTGATCTGTAATTAAGCATAAACTAATTTGCCCTCGCATACTTTTATTTCTTTGTTCATAACCATTGATCCATGTGTACCAGGACATCAGGAATGGAAGGCAGTATCACGGTGAACGGTATGGAGCGCAATCTGTCCAGCTTCCGTAAGCTGTCGTGCTACATCATGCAGGACAATCAGCTACACGGCAATCTCACGGTGGAAGAGGCCATGTCGGTGGCCACCGCTCTCAAGCTGCCCAGCGCCACCACCAGGACTGATAAGGATGAAGTGGTGAGTTGACAATTATCGCATCTCGGACTCAATTTGAGTAATATGATCGCAGAAAATACGGTGCAGTAGGAATGTTGCTTGTTAGTAACATTAGTGATCAGTTTGATGAAGTAATCGATAACGAGGTCTCATTACAAGTTGACCAGTTAAAGGTGACAATATCATAGAAGGTTCTAGTCATTGTTAGAAGAACTGTACAAGTCATCTTGCCTGCAAGCTGATTCTTTAGATGTCTTAGACTCTATACTTTGAACAGTTCATTGTTTTTAGTGTACGATAAAGGCGCAGACATTTCTCTTGATGTCGTATGATATTTGTTAATACTGTCTTAAAACAGTAAATGTCTTTTCTATTTCATTAAACTAATCTATCTATCTTTTAGATCCGAGAGATCCTGGAGACGCTCGGTCTGTCCGAGCACCATAAAACCATGACATCAAACCTCTCCGGAGGTCAGAAGAAGCGTCTATCTATAGCTCTGGAGTTGGTCAACAATCCTCCTATCATGTTCTTCGACGAGCCCACCTCGGGGTTGGACAGTTCCTCCTGCTTCCAGTGTATCTCGCTTCTGAAGACATTAGCGAGAGGTGGCCGGACGATCATCTGTACTATTCATCAGCCCTCGGCCCGGCTCTTTGAGATGTTCGACCATCTGTACACGTTAGCCGATGGCCAATGTGTTTACCAGGGCAGCACAGGACGACTGGGTGAGTAACCCGGCATACATTATTCCAGTCAGGTAACCTAAGGTTCTTGAACGGCATTTACATTATTCCAGTTGTATTCCAGCGCCGATTTTTGAATTTACCGTTTTCTCTTAGTAAATAGAAAGTGACGTATAACAATATGCACAAATGTGTCGACATTAGAAAGACTGACACATGTCTTTATGTATCAGTGGAATGGCTGGGCAGCCTCAGCCTGCAGTGTCCGTCCTACCACAACCCGGCGTCGTTCATCATCGAGGTTTCGTGCGGCGAGTACGGCGACAACACCGGCAAGCTGGTGCGCGCCATCGACAACGGCAAGCACGACATCAGGTCAGTACACGCCGTAGGAGGCGACGCCTACCAAAAATAATAATGTATGTTATTAATGCGAATTATAATCATTTAACATAAATAATTCGTAATTTTGTTTTGTTATTAATTTTAAAAATGTGTATATTCGTGTTTAGAAACGGCATGCCCTTCCCCGACGCCAAGTTGCCGGACTTCAATAACAAGAAGGACATGGAGTCGTCGCTGAAGTCCGCCGGCCAGTGGAACAAGAACGACCTCTCCCAGGTCCAGGAGAAGTTCAGCGACGAACACAAGGAAGTCAACGGCACCAGCAACCTGCAGAATGGACTGCTGCAGTACGCTGCTAATGAGATCGCTAAGGGGAAAGGTATGAATATTCTATCGCTTTGTTTTAAGTCCACTCCATCATCAGATTGTCCACGTCCAAAGCGACATTCTACGTCTACCCAGTTTTTTTTATTACTAGATTTTTGTTCATTGAATAACATTTCTTGTAAGCTTGAAAAATATTGTATTATGTTACGGTTCACAACAATGGTGGAATGGTGATTCGAGCCCACCACCGCTAGATCTGTAGTCCGTGCCTGTAACTATTAAGCTGTCGGTCGCTTCAGACTTCAGTTGTCATTTATTCATGTCACCTTTTTCGCAATCCATCATCTCACGGGAACGACGACAATGACATTGGAATATAATATTTGTATGAAAGAATCCTTCCGTGACAACTAGACAATGAGAATTACGTTTGACAGTTCATTGTTCAAATATCTGTACATCGTTGTTAAGGCATATTGTTAATAAGCTGCTTAAATGTGTATAAACAATTAGGGTCAGAGCAGAGACCATGCGTTCATAAGACCGTAAGGTCATTGTTCGGTCTCGCTAAATATAAATTTTGTTTTCTACCTGTTCTTAGAAGAGCAAACGAAAATGTGTCTTATTGTTTTGTAACTGTAGTTTAAAATCGCTTGCTTAAGTTACGAATTTAAAAACTCAAAATTAACATTTGTATTGATAGATATTGAATGTTTGGATTTCTTAAAATAATCGATGTTTAATTCTTTTTGTTTTGTGGATTATTGTTAGGTACATATGTTATATATCTAATGGGCAATTTCCCGTTTACCGAGAGACGTCACGTGCCGGCACGTCATATCTCATACACGGCAGCCATATGGCTATTCTTTAATAATTGTGTGGAAATTATTAGATGAAGTAAATTGATATTGATATAAGAAATTTTTTTACCAGAAATGTATTTTGAAATTTCTGAATTTGAATGTAAAATATAGTCTATGGTTTACCGTTTTGATTTGAAGTCGTTTTTATGACCATTCCATCATCATATCGTGGAAACTGCTTCACCGGTTATGTGTGTGGGGGATCATTACATTCTACATTAAATCTTTACAAAAATATGTATTTGTATTTCAGCTAATGAACCCACCGTCGTTCAAATGGACGGTGACAAACCAGATAACGTCGAGGAAGCGTTACTTGGAGATGTGGCGTCTCCGCGCCGATACGCCACATCCGAGCTGACGCAGTTCTGGGTCGTGTTGAAAAGGACTTTGTTGTTCAGCAGGAGGGATTGGGTGAGTTGTATAGATGTAGAAACGGAGCGGCTCGGAGTATGGTTGGATCTTGGTCCGTCACGATGTCAAAAGTTTTATAATTGATTTAACAATAGCACTCAGAGTTCAGTTCTCGACAATACACAAGTTGGCTGCTATCCCGTCTTACGTCCGTTTTACGAATATTTTGTTAGTAAAAACAATGAAAGCTTAATTTTATGTACGCCTTCAGACGCTGATGTACCTGCGTCTGTTCGCTCACATCCTGGTCGGCTTCCTCATCGGGGCGCTGTACTACGACATCGGCGACGACGGCTCCAAGGTGCTGTCCAACCTCGGCTTCCTCTTCTTCAACATGCTGTTCCTCATGTACACGTCGATGACCATCACTATACTCAGTTGTGAGTGTCGTCAAAGAACTTACATTATCTGATCAAACTTTAGTTTTAAAATTAAAACTTCATACACACGTATTAATCGTATTTACAGTTGCTAACAAACATATTTTATCAATTGTGTACCAAAGAAAAAGTGTGTTATCCATTGTACAAGTTATAGTGTAAATTGTGCAGTTTTTGGAATGAATATATACTTTAGAAATACGGTATTGACTCTAATTTGTATGGAATTTCTATTTTTAATAATTGGTGATTATTTCCAGTCCCGTTGGAGATGCCCGTGCTGGTGAAGGAACACTTCAACCGCTGGTATTCGCTGCGCTCCTACTATCTTGCCATCACCGTCTCCGATATACCCTTCCAGGTTAACGTTTATTTATTATTATTAGATATAAAGATTTATTGCTATACTGAGTTAAATTACCACAAAGGAAGCCCTATACTGTTGACTTAGATTGATTAATATGCAACTAAGTAACTGCTTAAATAATCATTAAATTAATTAGTGTGCAGATTAACAAGTAAATAATTCGGTATTGAAAACACTGTCATCTTTCGCAAGATTATTAACATTATTAATATTGCTCGTAGGCGATTTTCTGCGTGATCTACGTGGTGATCGTGTACCTGCTGACGTCGCAGCCGCTGGAGTGGTCGCGGTTCGCGCTCTTCCTCGGCTCCTGTCTGCTCATCTCGTTTGTAGCTCAGAGCGTCGGCCTCGTCGTTGGTGCCGCTATGAATGTACAGGTCCGTACAATACCACGAATATGATATTAAAAAATATCCTTTGAATTACTAGGAATTGCAAAAATATTATTTAATGTTCGTCGATATAAAAGGGGTTGTATATTAATGAAACATACATATATGCTTCTTTCATAAATATTTCAAATGTCATTTTTTAAAACATTGCCATCTATCGACAATTCTTAAATTTAGTTAGTCTAACCGACTCATATTTGTGTTTCAGAACGGCGTGTTCCTCGCGCCGGTGATGTCGGTGCCGTTCCTGTTGTTCAGCGGGTTCTTCGTGTCGTTCAACGCGATACCCGTGTACCTGCGCTGGATCACCTACCTCTCGTACATACGGTACGGGTTCGAGGGCACCGCGCTCGCGACGTACTCCTTCAACCGCACAAAGCTGCAATGCCACCAGGTAACTACACGACACGACACGTCAAGACACAATACGACTTGACGTTTTCTCTACGGAAGCATCTCTAACCGTCATATCTAATTTTCTAAAATAAAATATCAGCAGATTTTTGTTAATTTACTTATATTTTTTTACAACACCAACTAAGCCTTAGGCTTATGCTAGGATGTTGTCCGCGACAATAGTCGAATAGCGGGATACGAACTCTCGACGTCGTTTAACCACTAGACCATTGACGGTTGACCGTCGCACACACACCATACTTGCAAAGTTCTCTACCTTTGTAGCCATAGCAAAAATACAATGTTTCTGTTCAATTCCAGACGTACTGCCACTTCAAAGACCCGAACACGACGCTGGAGGAGCTGGACATGCTGGACGCCGACATCACCCTGGACATCGCCGCGCTGTGTCTGATCTTCGTCGTGCTGCGCGTCTCCGCCTTCCTCTTCCTGCGCTGGAAACTCAGGTCGACGAGATAAGTCACCTTGACCCTTATCTTTATGTATTTAGAGCTTAAAATAAACTTAATTCCTGTGAAACTTCATTGTTCATTGGTCGGGGAGTACGGATGTGTGACGACAATTAACTCTGAGAGTTCCAATCGGTGTAGTTGGGTGTAACGCAGTTATTGTGATAGTGGAATAACTTCGAATATAAGAAATATTTAAGATTTTATATGTTAATATACTCTTTGTAAACCAAATAAGAAATGTATCAAATGCGTCACAGATTAACAGCTGTCGAAATGTCATCCGCCATTTTGTGTTACATGTTTTTCTACGTTGAGATAAGGTTTTATTGATTGCCATGATTAAATTAAAAATAAAATGCATTAAAATAATCACAATATCAGCCTTTTACCGCGACTTGGACCGTACTATATTAAAAAAAAAGAACTTAACAAAAAGATCTCTATCTATTTCTAGGAGTATTTTTTTCTGTGTTAAATTTCATCCAAAACAGTTAATTAATTTTGGAATTATTTGCTAACAATCCGTCCACGAATATTTATAATATTAGTAAGATTTCCTTTTGATAAAAGATGGCAATTTATAAAACCTTTTCGTAAAGTATGAAATTGGACAAATTGTATTGTAATAAATTTAATATGAATTATATATTATATTTAGGTGATTGGTAACATACATATGAATATATATACAAGAGACTGCTCTGATATATGTCTACACGTAATATGTCACCTACAGATGTAGTGAGAAATTATTTTCCTTCGGGAAAACTCGGATCTTTATCGGAATACGATGACACCCGAACTGTCAATGAATTATCATATTAAATGACTGATGTACACAATAATATGTAACTTTATTGTTTAGTATCAAATGTCAAAATGAAAAATGATATTATCTAATATATATACTGAAGCTATTCTAGAAAACAGGATAAATACGAACTTTTCCGAAAAATTACAAAGGAAAATATTTTCTCACTACATTTGTAATGCGGAAGGCGGAGGACCGCATACTGTGGAAGGCATTGGGAAAGGCCTATGTCCAACAGTGGGCAGACAAGGCCTGATGATGATGATGACATTTGTAATCTCTGTTCCGTCAAAGGCAATGAATAGCATTCGCATCACTACAACCGCCGTAGAAGCCCACACTATAATGATAGGATTTCATCTACTCTTACTTCTAAAACACATTTATTTTTACAAATATGATAACAGCTGTCAGAGCTAGAGTATAGAATTTCCCTGTTTTTATTTTGAGTTTTTTTTTTTAATGTCACAATAAACTGTTCGTATTTTAGTTTAAAATAAAAATTTCAATAAATAGACAGGGAACGAAGTTACATATGTAATAGTTGATGTATGAATATTAAAAACGTTATTTCAAACTTTAATTAGAGGCTATAATCTTAGCAGCTAGAAACATAATACGAGTCACAGAATTTTACGTGTAGTGGGGTGTATAGGGACGCGGGCACTGCGCATTCCGCAGATGATCTTGAGCCGGTCAGATATGCTATTACCTTAGTTTCGTGAAACATGTGAATTAAAAGTGTTAGTCGAAAATATTTCAGAGAATGTTTTTACAATACTAATTATAAAACGGCTTAACTCACGTGTAAGGTTTCAGTACCGACTAGTTTCGAACCCATCGGGGGCTCTTCTTCAGGGTGAGTCACTCAGGCAAACTAGTCGGTACCGACACCGATTTACACGTGTGTTAAGCGGTTTTATAAGTAGCATAGTGAAATGTCTCACGAAAGTTTTAATAGTTTAATATTTTTACACATTACTTTAGAGTCCAATTTGATAGGAAGATTTTACGTGAACAAAACTCGCACCATTTAAAAAGAAATTAAACAAATAAGTTACACTCAATGTTTAAAATATTAAGTACACTACGTTATTGGAGCACCATTAACAAATTAAGATTTATTTAAAAAAAAACCGAAACAATGTACTTTAAATGTCAGTTTACATTCAATTTGATTGATATAGAGTTTTTTAGTTAATATTAATATATGATATGGCAAAGATATTTTTGTACAAGGAAACATTAAAATTTATAATTTTATCGAAAAAAAAAATTAAAAACGCTGACAAAATTAATAATGTAATGCAAAATTTATTTTTGACACTAAGACATTAAATGCGACAAACCTTTACATAAATGCCAATATGTTATGTAAAGAACATTTCATTTACACTTATGTATTAAGCATTTCAAAAAGGGGATAGATTTTTTTTACATCACAAAATACTGGAATGTTGTCTACAACCAATGGTCTGAACTATTAAAAATATTCCATATTTTTGATGTTTATTATATTAAAAATATACCAAACTTAAAAACACGAACTTCGCATTTTTAAATACTTCTAATAAGAATTAATGAATTACATTCTTGGCATTTTTTGACGACGAAAATGATTTAAAAAAAAAACAAAATCATAAAATCCCGATAAGAGTATCAAATTTTTAAATATTAAAAACAAAATGAATATTAAATATTTCTATTACAAATATTACTTAAATACATTTTAAATTGTGCCATTAAACATTATCCAAATACTTAAAAACCGAACTTTTAAAAAACATAAAACATTTGTGTCATCGAATGTACATCAACACTAATTTAGGCAAAATATAGTTTCTTATTTAATTTATAACAATTCCAAAATAAACCCGTTATCTTAAAAAAATAACTGTTAAATTTAATCTGCATAAATAAGATAAAACAGCTGTATACGAAATTAATTTGTGCTCGACATATGTAGTTTACATATCAGGCTAGATACGAAGAAAGGAACAAAACATATCAATCGGTTCACTCTAAGGCACATTTCTAATTAGTACAAACTTTTACAATCGGTTTCCACTGCTTTTACGTAAGTCTCTTTTAAAGAAAACATCGGTGAGAAATACTTGAAAGTCCTGTAAGGATGTTTCAGCAATGGAAGCCGACGGTAAGACGTAATTTGTGACGTCAGCGGACATAGAGCGCCGACAGTTTTGTTCCCGCCTTCACGTTGTGCGTTGACTAGTCACCAATGCGTCCTCAGCATTTGAACACGGCTACATCTACATTAAATGCAATTACTAAACTTCTAACACACGTTTTTGTGCAACACTAGTTTCACTATACAGGCATATCGCATCGAAGCTGTGACTTAATTTCTATCCTAGTCCCCATTCACAAGATTCCATATTGCATGAACGTAAGTAGAGACACGCACCCATATGTACAGAATCGGTCGCTGCATGGACCGCACACGACATTCGCGGGAAAGAATCACACAAATAAGTAAATCTAAGAGATTGCAGATATAATCAGTATGTTTGTAACACGAGATTTCATGTGAACACAGTTCCATTTCATCTCCATGATTTTTAAGACACAATCGACAGAATTCATTGTAAATTAGAACACATTCCAAAATCAATGTGTTTCAAACAAAATCTCGTGTCCAAACACACGAGGTTCGTACAGTTCGAGCTGTAGGGCGACGCTTCTCGACCACCGGACCGATGGTCCACATCGACTCGCTCCTTAGGAGATAATATCACAGATTCCTAAAAAATTAAACTCAACGAACGCAGAGATCCACCTACCCGACAGGGAGC
>JAODUI010000030.1:1345780-1361047 GCA_027563995.1 Papilio gigon | reverse complement strand
GTGGTCGGAATTGGAATCCGACAACGAAACCGTTAACTATGTACAAACAGACTGTTTTCATTGGTGCGCGACTGATTGATCTAGCGGGCGGGGTTTCGAATCTCACCATTCGACTAACGTCGTGAACCATTTCTAACACAAGCTTTTTCAAACTTACCTAGGATGGTTACAAAAAAAATTAGTAAATTAACAAAAATCTACTAAGGTTTTAACTAAAAAAAATGTGGAAACTTGAATCTGACTAACCTTGTTAACTAAGTTTAAAATATAAATGTTGTGCATAATTCAAAGAACATCGTCAATTACAGATGACATAAACGACTGGCGTCTCATTTAAGAACACGGAAAAGACGCCTTCAAATAAATCTTACTAATATTGTAAAGGCAAAAGTTTAGTCAGTTGAACGTTTGTTATTGTGTGTCTGCAAATCTTTTCAAAAAAAAAAGCTTTAGATTCAGAACATACTAAGGAAGAATATATAGTTTAGAATAAATGATTTAGTTTTTTTTCTATTTCGCACAGAGTCGCGGGCTACAACTAATCTATTTCATGAATATCAATTTCACAATTTTTGTCTCATGGCTTCTGTTTATTTTGTTTACACTGAACGCTTTTTTTTTACTTTTCTGTAATGTATCATTGCAGATTTTTTTTATTTCACTTGTTTTGTAATTAGATAACATTTGTTTTATTGTGTTAGTATTTCTACGTGTCATCAATTAATTTTATATTCCAGAGGATTAGATGACGTGGCATCGTCAACTTGCGTATCTCTTCTGAAGCGCGTGGCGCGGGGCGGTCGTACAGTCGTGTGTTCGCTACACACGCCGTCAGCGCGTCTGTTCTCTGTGTTCGACCACGTGTACGTAGTGGCGGATGGCCGTTGCGCCTACCAGGGTACGGCGGCGGGCGTCGTGCCCTTCCTAAAGGAACTACAGCTGCCTTGCCCCAAGACTTACAACCCGGCGGATTTCGGTATAATGCCCCATTCTCATAATTTTTGTGTAATAATACTAGCGCACTTTTAATCGTTTAATCGTCACCAAGAGATACCTCTTACAGTGATAGAAGTATCTAGCGGAGAGTACGGGTTCCATGTGGAGAGGATGGTGACAGCAGTAGATAACGGACGATGCCAGCGCTGGCGGGAGCACCAGGTCGGGGACCAGTACGAGGAAATGGAAATCGAGCAGCTGAATGCGGGCGGGGTGCAGGACCACACGTACAGTTACGAGAGTACGCCTTCCACGCAGTTCGTTGTGTTGTTGAAGAGGATGCTGCTACAGTCCGTTAGGAATAGGGTTAGGAATACAATGGTTAATTTATTGTTTTTCGTTAAATAAATGAAGTGCAAACAAAAATCATAAAAGGAAGGAATCTTTCCTTTTCGAGAGCGTTTGTTGGCTACTTGAAAATAGTCATCTTCCCCGTATTTTTTGTTGATTTTATTCAGTTTGTCTTATCCTATTGCCAGGATTACTTATGGCTGCGCGTCGGAATGCATCTGTTCCTCGGCTTCATTATCGGAATGCTCTTCTGTCAGATCGGCTACGATGCTTCCAAGACGATATTCAACTTCGGCTTCTGCTACGCTTGTATTATTGCAATGTTATACGTACCGATGATGCCAATATTGTTGGCTTGTAAGTACTATGTTAAACGTCGCATTCTAGTTCTTATCTTGTGCTGGCCGGTTCCATCCAAGCTACAGGCCGGTAAGGTATATTGCTGACTTCATTCTTTTGTATCAAGTCTTGATAATCAAACAAGCTTAGGTTAAACTTCTTGAACCCTAGATAGATAGGAACTGCTGAAGAATTTCATAGTGCGAGATGCTGAAACAGAAAATAGGAATAGAAAAGGTATATGATGGGTTACTAATATGTAGTTTTGCATTCCCAGTTCCGAAGGAGGTGCAGTTGATCAAGCGGGAGTACTTCAATAGATGGTACGGGCTTAAGCCGTATTACGCGGCGCTGGTCGTCTCCCGCACGCCCGCGACCATCTTCTTCTCGCTCATCTACCTGGCGATCGTGTACCCGCTGACGTCACAGCCCATGGAGACGACCAGGATTGTAATGTTTATATCGGTCTGCATTCTCGTCGCTTTGATATCGGAGAGCATGGGAACCGTGATATCGTCTAGTTTGAGCGTTGTTGTAAGTATTTTTTTAAATAAACGTGCACGATTAGTTGAACTAGTTCTAACCTGAAGGTGTATTGTATCGTCTTTTCGGCATAACCTACATGTCTAAAATAAAAATGACCAACACTTTTGGACTTATTTGCTTAGTAGGGCAAAATGTATACAATTTTATGAATGTTCAACTGTTTCTTTTACGTTTCAGAATTCAGTGTTTATGGGGCCAGTGCTTAGTGTGCCGCTAATGCTGCTGGCGGTATACGGCATCGGGAGCGGAGACCACCCACTGCCGATCCTGTGGAAGATGGCGCGAGCTTGCTCCTTCATGCGTTACGGCCTTGAGGGCCTCATTGTAGCTATATACGGGCCTCCGAGAGACGATCTTATCTGTCCCGACCATGTCGTGTATTGTGAATACAAGAATCCAAAGTAAGCTTATCTAGCTAACTAGATTTACTAATTTAACTAAAGGAGTAAGTTGGTTACACTTCTATTCATTTTTACAGTTACTTTGTGAAACTGATGGGCATGACCGGAGTCTCATTCTGGATGGACATCGGTATGCTGGTGTTAATGCTGGTCGCGATGCACGCGGTGGGATACTACCTGCTGAGACAGCGACTGTCGCCGAATTACGCCTTCCGAGCTATAAAGGTCATTGGCAGATTCGTTAAGACTAAAATTAGTGTATCCCACTAAACTGATGTAGTAATTATAGTGTTTAGGTGTTTTAAGATAGTATTATTATTAAGTTTATAAGTAAAGTGAAGATTAAATATGTTCTAGTTTCAATAGATAATTTATAAATTTCTTAAATTATTGTTTTTTTTGTTGACGATGAAAAATTCTAATAGTTATTTAATTTGAACAGTGAAAATTTTGCACAAAAAATTTGTTAAGAACCCCGATTAAATAAAATTGGTTGTAATTATTTTATCAATGTATTACAATTGATTCATAGCTTTGTGGACTGTATAAAAGTATTATAAATTCTTTGAGCTTTACTGTTCTCTTTGTAACAATAAGTTAAGATTTTACAATAGGTATCTAAAACTTAAGGGTCCTCTAATAACCTTTTTAAAGTTTTTTTTCAATTTATCAAAGAAATAATGAAACAGAAGCATAGTATGGGCGTGTTGTGGTGGATGAATTGCATGACGAGGAGATATTTATGTAAGACAGCACATCGGTAGATGTAGGTCTAGATGGATGGATTGTGTAGGGTGACTGTAATGACGAAAACTAGATCATTCCGGGGGAATGATCTACTTTATCAAAACTGATGAGCCCCACGTGATTGGGAGAGATGATAATGATTTAATAAAAAGAAAATTAAACCCTGTCTTGAAACTATAAGGTTTAAAAACATAGAGTATTAGACAAGTGAAATGCTAGGTGTTATATATTCCAATATTTTCCCTTACTTAGGTATTATATAAAAAAATGTGATAATTTATGTTAACAATTGATTTACTTCATATTTATTTAAAGCGTCTTAATTGGTAGATAATAATGTATAAGTTAATGACTTTTTTATAAAGAAACTAGCGCTTGCTCACGATCCCATCTCATCTGGTCGAAAGATTATACGCGCTAGCGTGGTTTAGATTTGTTTAAATGCAGAATAACTGTCTTGTAACCTTGAGTAAATTCAATCGAATGATTTTGGTGATGATGATGTTTGGTCGGTCAACATTCCGCTTATGTTTTTATAAATTATGAAATTGGGAGGCAGTACACCAGTCTGTGATGATATATTTATAAGTACCTAATCCAGTATATTTAGTTACATTTAAGTTGTAAATTTAAGTAATTACTCGTAGATTTAAATAGGTTTTGGGACTCGTATTAAACAATTCTAACAAAAAAGGATTTTCTGAAATAAAATTACATTTTCTAATGCATTCGTTTTCATTTATTCGCCAACCAAAAACATGTTGTCTCACTAAAACATAATCACCATTTGTTAAACTTAGGAACACAGACACGATATGAATATTTCCTTGTTCACATGATTTTTAAACTGTACAATAAAAAACGTAAAATCACTAGGTAGCTCCTTGAAGAAAAAAATAGCAAAACTTCGAAAGCAAAAATTCGGTCATCAAAATAACTCAGTATATGCTCCTTAAGTTTAACATTATTGCAACTTTCAAAGAAATCTGACTAGGAAAGTCACTCTTAGCACTAAATAGAGTTGCCAATTTTTACCATTAGTTTCCAGTATCAGGTTATCAAATTTATTGGACAGTTTGGAACATCGTATGAACCGCTGCGCAGAAGTTAGTTGTATTGCGTACAAAAATGCAAGCGCAGCGCGAGGATGACCTCAAGCCGTTGCATTGAAACAGCCCTAACCAAACGTACAGAAACATATTGTCTCTTGAGTGTAAATGGAATGTAAGATATGACAGTCAGTGGAAATGCACGGTTATTGAAGCAAGAAGGTGTTATAACTAGGTCTAATATTGTGCTCTCAGTGCATAGTATTTATTACAATTTTTTTTAATGAAAACATATTTTAACAATAAGTAAACATAAGTAGACTGGAATTTGTGATTTGCATGTGTTTGATAGATTCATTTTATCTTAATATACTTACTTGGCTACTATCGATAGTATATAAAATGGCTTATATAACTACATACTACAAGTACGCTATATACAAAATAGAATTGTGAAAAACGGTGACCCATTGTCATATACTTACATCAAACAATAATACGATATAAACTAAGAGACACTAAATTTCAAGCATGTTTTGAATATTTAACATATTAAATATATACTAAAAAATATTCACACTATGAATAATAGCTGCTTTTTATATCTACAAGAATATGAATAGGGCCAATAAACCTATTATAGTAAAGAAAAATAATGAATAAAGCATAAAAAAATCTGAAATAAAAAAACATAATTTGTATAACAATTTTAAAAATATTTTAACGGTAGCACTTGCGTCTAAAGTCCGGTGACAGTACCGACTAGTTTTGGACCCGGGGGTCCTCACCGACGATTCGCCTTGATATAGGAGCTATGAGAGGACAATAAGTCGGTCCCGTCACCGGAGTCCACACGTCAATGTTACCCATTCTGAATTATCTTACAATAATGTGTGACAATCATTTTAACAATTTAAAGAAGCGCCAATAGCCCAATGGTTAAGTGTACGGACTACCGATCTAGCGGTCTTAAGTTCGAATCCCGCCATTCGAGTATTGTCGCGAACCGTACCCTAACACAAGGTTTTTAAAGCTTACCAGGAATGGTTAATAACAAGAAATATTAGTAAATTAACAAAAATCTACTAATATTTTATTGTGAAAAAAATGAAACATAGCAAAAAAAACTTATAAAACTTAAAACATTCATACAAATTAAAAAAATAACAATAACATAATTTTTTTACAAAATTTAAATTATACATATTATATAATAATACTTTAAAAATGTTCAACATATACGAGAATGTAAATAAATTGTAAATTCATACAAATTAGAGTGTATTTCAAAACGACGAAAAGTGTAATTATCAAGTCACAGTTCTAATAACTATAAATATAGATATGTGATCTATAGAAGGAGTGTGTTATAAATCATGTTGAATCTCGATTTTTGAAATGTCATTTCGTATTTAAAATGACAACACTGAGGGCTCATACAAAAGACTTCTATAGTCTATGAAAAGAAATTCCAGTCAATAAAATGACAAGTGCAACTGTCACTGATAGAAAAAACAGTGACCCACTACAACAGCGATGTTCTGAAATCAATAGACTTGAATATTAAGTCATTTTTATTTAATTACGTACCGAAGCGATATTTTTAATTGTAAATTAATGCATACCGTATAAAGTAATACGATTTTAGAAATATGTACTTTACCAGCAGATTAAAATTTCTCACATATGACAAGTAAGTAATATTTAATTACCGTGTAGGTCTTCTGTTTGATTACCATAAACATTGTAACGGAAGACGAAATTTGAAATTAAAGTTCACTAACAAAAATCTATCTTATGCAAGGACCATGTATTAATATACATACATAATAAAATAATCTATGACTATGGAAATTAATTTTCATTATAAATAATTTTGTTCCTCAAATAACTTATTTCAAACTACATCTTACAATAATGTCTTTTATTTCTAGAAATTTTTATTCATCTAAATTTATCTCCATTCCACTATCCCGGCACATTTTATCATCCTAAATATATTTACACACTATGGTAACTGTTTTTCTATTTCATTATTATCAATTAATGTATTAGTATTTAATTCATATGTACACTATATGGTTAAAAATTATTCTATTTTCATTAAGTATTATTTAGTACAAGGGTTGCCAAACAGTCGATCGAGTTATTTGTCCAGTCAAATATTATCAATTCGTAAAACTGCGGAAAATGCTTAAAGATGCTCACGTTATAAACCAATAGGTACTAAGTATAATTATGTTTTGATTTTTTATTAATAAAAAAATACTAAACATTGCTATATTGAACTATAGTTTTCATTTACGTTTCGGTCTAAGAATAGATTTTGAGTCTAAAAGTTGAATACCCCTGATGGTTAATTTTGTAACCAGACATAGTATATTGAATGTTTTTATTCCTACAACTGCCGTATGTAAATTTCCGTTAAACGTAAAAATATATTTCAGTTAAATGCAATAATAAGTAACGGCGGAACTGACAAAGATTTAATTTTGTTAATTATTTCTCGTTTGAAATTTCCGAAATTATTTGAAGCAATATCTAAACTTAAAATTAGTGCATAATTGATTCGCTCTATTTTTTTGTATAAACCTTTATATTTGAATTAATATAACAAATGCGTTTCGATGGTTATTATGGAACGCCCAGATTTGCATGAAATTTAATACAGATTTAGAACATTGTATGGAAGAACATTTAGGTTACTATTAAGTTTTTTTTACATCAAGGACACCAGATTCGGGGGTGGCAGCAAGAAGCCTATATTTGTTGTACCGTACATTAAAATTTCTTTGTGTTTTGGCACTACGTAATATGGAATTTGTTTCATTGAGCCCATCAAATTAATATATGGAAAACACATCGTTTATAAGACACATAATTTCACAATCACAATAAGCTCGTGCATTCGATTGTCTTTTGTTTATCTGAACAAAAAAATCCTATGGTTGTAATACTTTTAAATCGCAAGAGATTCCAAGATTAATATCTTAATTGTATCTGCATTATCTTTAAGTTGATTAGTGTTGTTAGTTCTATTAAAGTGTGGAAGATTTTTATTTATAATTATGAAAATCGGATTTTAAAAATGAATTTTAACGAATTTCAGTCACTGGATTGTTACACTGAATGAACATTGTAGTGTGGTTGAAGTTGTTATACAAGAAAAATCGTAAGACAACGTCGGCGTTGCTTTATAATATGAACAATGTATCTTGATTAAGCGATTTAAATGGTTGCCTATTGTAACGATTCTAGACATGTAATGTGTTAAAATAAAAATACCCTGTTACAACGTAAACTCGAACTAGAGTCTTCTTAAGCGGTAATAAAATCATTAATAACAGAATTAGAACGAGAATTGCTGGCTTATCTTGTATTGATCGCACTGGTCTAAGTATAGCGCGGGTCTGCTTGCGTCGAGACACGCGTCGAGTTTCGCGTGGCGGATGATCTCGCCCTGCCGCCGCCACATCTGGGCGTCGTCAGTAGGGTCGCAGGCGGCTAGGACTGCGGTGACTCGGTCCTCGGGTGAGAGTGAGATGCACAGACTGTGGTGGCGTATCAAGCCGTTGTCGAAACGCCACTCCTGATTCCCACCCGTGTCATGGCAAGGGTACATGCCTGGAGAATTTTAAATTGATTTTATTAATTGCAAGTTATCAAAAGTACCAAAGTAGGAACAGATGTATGAACTAGGAGCAGGTATAATCTTCTGTATCCTTTGAATATAAGGTTGTAGTAGATTTATATACTTTTCCACAGTGTAATTTGGTAGAGTCAGAGGAGTTTTTGTTAATGTCCTTTGACTTGTCTGACATCACTTACCGAGCGTGCCATCTACCAGATGTCCCATAGTGTCAAGACAGCGCGGGCCCTGGCGGATGACGTGCGCGACGCCCGAGTTCTCGAGGGACGGCACTTGCAGCTCAGGGTACACATGCTGCAGGTACCAACGGAACGGCTTGCAGTGCAGCTTCTCGCGGAGTCGTACGCGTTCAGAGATGCTGGCAATATTACGAAAGAATTTAGAATTACAACATGCGTTACGCGAATCACACAAAGACACGCCTTTTAAAATGAAAATAGCAAAGAGTAATCTGCGCAAATCAACAGACTAAATAATAGGAGGCGGTCTTGGCGAAAAATCAAAATCATTTCGATTATATTACTTACTCTCCGAAATCAACTTGTTTTGCTAATGGTTGAGATCTGTAGTAAAGTTCCTTGTAGTCGTCCATCCAGACCTCGGCGGCGCGGCGCGTGTTCTTCGCGAAGACGGCGCCCGACCCGCCGGGGAATGTGTAGGGATGCCGCTTCCGGAAAACGTGACCCACCCGAGAGCAGGGAACGATTTCTAGTGACCCACCACACTGCCATACTCTGGAAAGATATTACATTTGAGCTAGCCTTTGAGTTTTCTAATTCTGTTATATTGTTAACATTTATACTGAAAATCTTACGTTTCAATTCCACGACAGTTTATTGATCTTTTAAACGAAGTCCGAAGAAAAAGATATACCATAAATACCAATTTTCTATTAAATTGATTCATATTTCGGTACACCATTAACGTAAGTGGCATTTGTTAGATAATTGAACTTGTCAAATACCTGAAAGATATCTCGAGGTTCTCCCCGCCCCAGACATCCATCTTCATGTCGTACTTGCCGAGCTTGTTGAAGTACTGCCGGTCCATGCTGAAGAGACCGCCGGCGATCATGGGCGTGCGGATCACCTGCGTGGGGTCGCTGAGGCGGGCACTGCGCTCCGCGTGAGATAGGTACTCCCACTGCAAATCGTTTAGATATTACTTAAGACATTTTTAGTTCAAGAGAGGACTTGGTATAGAATGCTGTTCAGTAATCACTCATCCTAAAGAGCCTGATGGCTCTGAAACTAGTGTAAAATATTACCAATCATTGTAACACAAAAGTGTTACAATAATTATACTATATAAATGATCTGTACTGAAATCGCTGACTAAATAAAAATATCAACGTTGCTAAGGCGACGAGAAGTAATTAGTGTAATAAAACCTCAGTGGACGAGCCGAAAACGGCAGTGGACTAAAGGTTAGTGGTTCACCTTGAAGACCAGGTTCCAGTCGAAGCCGCCGCGGAGGTCGGCAGACGCGCCGATGTACTGGAACGTGTCCATGCTGATGACGTCAATTACTGGACACACCACCCGACTTGGATCCTAGAAGTAAAGTTAGAATTAGGTCGAGATTCAGCATTGTTTTGTGGGAAGGGACTTGAACTGCTAATCATCTTAGTAAATTTGAAAGACCCGGCCACAAAATTGATAGATTTATAATTTCGCAAGACGCAAAATTAAAACGTTCGTTTGATTTCAAAGTGAACACATCAAAATGAAAAATTGCTTCAATTAAGTTATCTTGTAATATCAAAAACACTTTTGATTTCATTAAACATTTAAGACAACAAAAAAAAACAAAACATGTTTCAATTAATTAAATGTCGTCGAATTTTCGCTTTATCTCAAATGAATTTATTTCTTAAGTACATTGTTAAAGGTCAGTGTCTTCTTGAATTATTAATAGTAGGTATAATGTAATGACATTGAGGAAAAAAGAAAAACATTGACAAGGCAATAAATATAAAACAATAATAATGGCTAGGTTACGGAGAATAAATTCGAGGCACGGAGAATGAAGACAAAGTAGAAAGTTAATTCCAACCCGGCAGTCCAAGCGATAGAGTAAAGAGCAACGGGGCAGGAGGTGGACACTACCGGAATCACATTGCCCTCATTCATTATGTGGGTTTGGAAACTCTAACATTATGAACCCCTTTAAGCAATATTATGCAACATGTTGCTAGCAGTTCTCCCTGAAATCAAACACAATCAAAGATTTTGGCTTTGTACAGATTTATAGTAAACGATTGAGAATTTTTTTTTATAAGAGAAGGGGGCAAACTGGCTTCGAGATCACAAGGGTGATCTTCGATGCCCATGGTCATTTGCAATACTAGAAGAACCACAGATGCGTTGTGTTTGAGTAATCAAGTGTTAACATGCACAGTTGTACAACGTCTGTCTAGTTCACTTTTTTTTTTTAAAAAAGTCGTACGTGTTTCTGCAAGTGAATGTTTTACGTTACGAAATTCTTAAAAAACTAACAATAGTAGGACTGTTGATATGTTAAATATTAATTCGATAATGTTCGGGGCTCTAATCGGTACATAATGATTCATTGTCGTTAATTATATTAATTTAAGGCGATGTAGGTTGTGCAACCTTAAACAACATCCGCCAAGAATCGATCGGCGCAGTACATTGCGAACGGAATTGTAATTGTTTAATTAGCATCATATACCGACCAGTCGCGTCCAAATTATTGTACAAACTATTCTAGTCACTATATTATTAGTTTAATTCAAATACACATAGGAATTCGTACGCTTACATGACCTTGAGCCGCGCAGAGTCCTCCCCCGGTACCTTACGGCCTCACTACGATGTTCCGAGTTGCCATATTTTATGTCAACATCTATACAAATTAACAATACAAACATAACTATGTCCTTATACTTGAGACTTGTCATGTGACACTTTGATAACTATTATATCACGTAACAAAATAATTATAATGATATTATTTTTCATCCCTTCACTCGTCTCGGATGTCGCACAATCACAAAAATCAAAGACAAATATGATCTATGTGACCTTCGACATTCGAATACCTTTCGATATCAAATTGGTATATAAGTTAGTAATAGTTGGTCAAGGTTTGGTTAAAATAATCTACTGCATTATGTCGAAATCTACTAATCGAGTAATGACGTGTGATGGTAAAGATGCATCGTGTAAAGTTGCATCCTCTCGGCGTGTAGCTTGTCTAGCAGATATTTATTATGGTGTGATATAAAGCTATGAAAATAATTGAGTCTTTTAATATTGAATTAAGTACGAATAATTAAGTATTACACAGAAACATGACACGTCAATCAAAGTGTTTATTTCGGTGTACTACACCGTTTTCCTTAAGCATCAGTGTCAAGGTCATTCAGTAAAACTTAACACATATGGACTCAGTTAATAGGTTATTGCATGAAACTTATAAGTCTCCGGGCCGGCACACATCCAGAATGTTTTCCACTTTAGAATTCCGTATGTACATTTATCTGACACTTTTGCTTTGATGACATACATCGACGTGCCTCCATCACATATCTACGAACCCCGTACTGGGCTAAATTAGTCTGGTAGGCTTTGAATGCTTCAAGGAAGGTGTTACTGTGTTCATTTATTTTATAAAATAATTATGATCAAAGTTAAGAGAGCAGACCGTGAGAAAGAAGATAGAACAAACAGATTACTGTTAGGTAACGGTTACCTAAGAGCTGCGGCTAGTGACTGATATAAATTATTATTATATAGGCGTACTTGTCCGCAATAAAGTTAATGTGTGTTGTGTAAAGCACGGCCGCCGAGGGTACAGCGTCGATGATCCGATTTGCGCAATGCAAAGTATCTTCCGTTCACTTTGACCACGTAATGATTTAAGTCACAAGTTACAGCGGGCTAACGATTGTATCTTCTAGTAATATCACTAATACAATGTCACTTTGTCTAAAGAGTCTAGTTTACAGACATTTTTTTTGAAGATTTTATAGCAGTTTTTCAATGTTTTATTCCACATGTGTACTATCTCTTTTTTATAAGACAAGGGGGCAAACGTGCCGCGGACCACCTGATATTATTTGTTCCGACGCCCATGGACATCAGCAACACCAGCGTAATCGCAAATACGTTGCCGAGCTTCAAGGGAAGTGAACACTCTCTCATTGAAGGTCCCAATGTCCTAACAGTTCGTAAATAAATGTTTATAATATATCGCTTTTCGCTTATATTTTGTACGTATTTATCGAATGCATCTCGGTATCTGTTGCCACTATGTGAGGTAAGTTACTTTCAAACTAAATCGCTTTTGCAATTTACCTCGGCCGAGGTGCGCGGGCGCATCTCGTTTGCGAACGACTGTACCGTGGAGGACTTGCAACTGACTGTTTTTTTTTATTATTTATACTAAGAAAATATATTACAACTTATTGATATATTTAAAAAGAGATGCATTTATGTTTAAATTAATACAAAAAAAAAACATCTTAAATCATGGTATTAATTCACATTCATTACGTACGAACGACACGAAACTCAACAAAACGTAGTAATGTCTATAAAATTTTATTAAATAATAAATGTTTCGAGTCCATTTGAAAGTCAACGGTCGATGGACATACGTCCTTCAAAACCATCATCATAAATATCGTATGGGTCTTAAAATTTGATATTGATACTTAGGTAACTGCATTTACGCTTGGCAACGAACGAAAGAGGTCGTAACCTTTTCGTAAAAAAAACCTTTTTAGAGCAGTTAACATAGAATAGCTAAAATTCATATTGAAATGTAATATTTCTGGACTTATATATAAAAAGTAACACTTGACTTTTTTTTTAAAAGGCTAGAGCTGCGTTCAGCTGCCTTATAAAATGTTCATTGTTGACAATATTATTTAATTACATTCATGCTGTCTGATTTACATTAAGATTTTCAAATCTACCTCCTAACCTAACCTTATTCTAATTTATATATTTTATTACAAAAAAAAATAATTATTTTATCAATGTGTTTTTAAGATAGACTAAAAAACCTCAACTAGTAAATGTCACTAGAGGTTATGAATACAAATTAAAGATGTAATAAAATAATTATAAGAATAGAGAATTGAATGTAAATTGAGAATTGATTTTCATATTGTATTTAGCTCAGATTTCTTCATATATCAAAAGGTAAAGGACATAGTATGTTTATATACTGATTTATGTAAATTGTGATTGCATTCCTATTTAATGGAGCCAAGCCAATAGCCTAATTGTTAAGGGTACGGCTTTCCGATCGTCTGGTCGAGAGTTCGAATCCCGTCATATCCTAGCACAAGCCTGGAGCTTAGTTTGAGTGGTAAAAGAAATACTTTACCAAAAAATTTAATATAGCAATGTGTGTTTAGAATAAAACATTTTACGTTAACATAAAAGTATTTGGGTTCTTATAAATTAAAAGCCATTTTTCTATCTGTACGCTAGTCCGTTTGTTCAGGGTACTAACCAAAATGTCTGAACAGATTTATCCGCTGACGAAGTACAAAAATCTGTACAAAACTACTGACAAACGAGAGAAGAAACAATTAAACTATTAAAACTTTCGCCCATCGGGGGCTCGAAACTAGTCGGTACTGACACCGATTTACACGTGAGTTAAGCCGTTTTATAAGTAGTATAGAAAAAAACCATTGATGAAGTTTTTGAATTACTTGTAATTCTTTAACGATTTTAAGGGATTCCAAAAGTATCTTATAGTAAAAAAATATAAGTAATCAAAACTGTACCTAAGAATACCTTAAAAGTGGTGTATCGTAGATATGTTAGTCGTAAACATCTGTCAGATTTCAATATTATAATAATAGATACATTATACATTACTAAAAATACAAGATCTTGTATTCTAATGTTGCCATTCATAAATTTTAATATTAACAACGCAATGAAACTTGACCTATTTCGATGCGTTCACTTTTTGCGAACAATGTAATAAATTGAAAAACAGTCGAAATAGAGACAATGGTATTAAGAGAACGGTGAACGTGTTAGAGCATCATTTCGTTCAGTCCTTGACATTAGCGTGATAGTCACGTCCCTTCACCGTCTAGCACGCTTGCATGGCTTAGGGTGGAGACGCACTATGCGCATATAAACGAAGAGCTTTCCGATATGAAAAACGTCAGAAGCTTTTCTGAAATCGCTTAGGGTCGAAACAGATCAGCGAATTTTAATATTTTAGCTCATCTTTCTGTGGTAAGGAACTAAATATGTCAGTGAGGAACTAAAAATATACAAGTGTCTATTTGGTAAAATCGCTAACATAACACGCAGTCAAACTGACAGCAGGCATAATATTTATCGCTAGTTTAGACTGGCCCTTAGAATATTAACGCATCACAAGACATAATGCGGTGACATTTGAAAACCACAATGTTGCAAATATCGGATGCTCGCGGTTATAAACCGCAGATGCAAGTGGACGAATTGAGAATGTTGACGTAAATGTCAAAAGTTACCCAGAGTCATCTTTTAGCGAAGAGTAAAATAGCCTTTTATATTTTCTGATCGAATCGAACATTTTTCCTATTCATTCAAGCTTAATTTGCTAAAACATTTCATGGTTATAACAATTTTTCAAAACATTTAAGTTTGGAGTTCTATTGGAGGAAAATCTTCGCAGTCACAAACGCTGGTCAGTACTTATTTATGACTTAGTCACTTAATGACTTAAGATAAAGGTTGCGAAGTTAGCTCATACAAATCCTTTGACTGTGACCTCACGGCCAACTATGAAAGAAGGAACAATAGCGCCGCGCTATAAGGAACACGACTCAACGTCCCAATTAAAAATGAATTAATCCGGCTGCCCTAGACACCGCTTCCTTTGCCGCGGCCGCTCTCAATTAAATGTCTTTCATTCCAATTAAAATCGCAATCGATTGATTATCAAAAAATACACACTTAGAATACGTGCAAAAGATACGTAGAGTAATATGTGAATGATTGTCGGTAATTTTCCGGTTTTTGATTTGGTTCACAGCCCTAATTATGTCATGTTGACAGCTGTCAAAATCAGCGCAATTCGCTATTAACTGTAGTTTTTTGGAATCAGCCAGCCTTTGTAATCAAGCTTTTGCAATAATAGTTAACCGTTGAAATGCTATGAGTAACAATAGCCCACCACATCTGTTTTGTCACATGATTACGTGGTTCACAATCAGCGAACTAATTCGAGCGTTATTATGCGAACTGAACAGTTTGTGGTC
>JAODUI010000030.1:1323936-1343937 GCA_027563995.1 Papilio gigon | reverse complement strand
ACACCGAGTTGCACGTGAGTTAAGCCGTTTTATAAGTGATATAGTGAAATGTCTCACGAAAGTTTTAATAGTTTAACTCATATGTTACTGTAACCGTGACTAATTTGGTTGTAACTTCGAACTGACAAATGGAATATTAAGCCAATGATAGACGATATCTTCTGCTGTTGCTTTTTTATATTATAAAGTGACGAACGAGAAACTGTTCACCTAAGTGACCGCTGCGTAGACATTTTCGATTGCATGTTGCCGACGCGAAGAAAGAGAACATTTCCTTTCCTATGAATTTTTCGCCTGATCCATCTCAAATCCTATCCGTTTTGTGAATGTATATATTATTAAATTTATATATGTGTTACTCAAAGTATGAATAAAATTTGTAAAGGTAAAACGATGTTAATGTAAAGGGAACATCATTTCCATGCATTAAAGATAAATGTATCATTTTTTATATCTCTTGACTCATAAATAATCAATGTGGCGTCTACAACGAGGTCGGAGGTCAAAGCTGATTACTAAGTTATTTTTAACGATTGTTCCTTTTTGCGTTGTATGACATGAATCCGATGTAGTTAAATAATATAATGTAATGATTACATGCATAGATTATGCGGTGGGATTATAAAGGTGATCGTCAACACCCATAGACATTCAATATTGAATTTATGTTATGTTGTTTGCATAAAGGTAACTTATGTTGTTAATTAGTAATTCTATTAAAAAAATTGTCTGAATGAATTCATATGGACTCCTAATAACCCAAATAAGGCAGTCATAATCAGATATAATAACAACCATAAGTATATAACCCCGTCGTAAACTTTACCGACCTTCAATGAGGAAAGATCTATTTTTTTCTCAGTTTTGGACAGATTCATATAACATTAACGAATGATTCGCATTGTGTTTAGTGTTAACGTACCTCTTTAATCCTCTGCAGCAGTGGTTCCAGCCAGTGCACGTTGCACTCAACATGCGAGTCTAAGAAGGTGAGTACAGGCGCGGTAGCGGCGTCCGCCCCCCGCACACGGGACCGCATCAGGCCCTCGCGCGCAGAGTTCCTGATCACGCGCACTTTGCGGATAGCTCGGAGCGACGCGCCGTCCTCAGCTACGATATAACATTTAATAAATAATCATCTTTACAAATATCGAAACGCCAATAGCTTAATATTTAAGAGTACGGATTTTTGTTTACGTGGTCAAGAGTTCGAATCCCGACATTCGACTATTGTAAACCTAACACATGTCTAAACCTTAATTGAAATGGTACATAATATATTAATAAATTAACAGAAATCTGCTAATGATTTATATAATAAATATTATTAGGCCGTAGTCGTTGGGCCATCCTACTTAGTTCAGAGTTTCCGATGCTAGAAACAACATCGATAATGAATTATGCGAACAGTGTATAACATAGCTTTGAGACGTACAACGCGTGTAATAGAGCGGCTGTGAACTCAAACACCGAGTTACTTTCATGCCGGCTCGCGTCAAATTCTCCAATTAGCTTTGTGAAGCGAAATGTACTCTTGCTATTGTTCATCAAACAATGCTTGAAATTTAATAAGCGCCCGTATTGTTTTCTTTTTCTTAACATGTGAATTATTCTTGATTAAATATCGCAGTATTATTTATTAACTACGTATTGTAGTAGACTAATTAGCTACTGTACATCCGGTACAGTATATGCTTAGTCTGTGGCTGACAGGTATTGTTTCGACGGTTTAGTTTCTGTTGTCCACAATACAAATCTAATTCGCTTGTATTTTGGTTTGATGAATTTTCTAAAATGTCTTTTACACTATTATTTATGATAATGGTAATTTATTGCAGAATAAAAAAAATAACTTACGGTTATCACTGAAGTCGTCCACGAGAATGATCTCTTTTATCAGATGCTCTGGACTTCTGTTTAGGACACTGAGAACAAACATTATTTTTATACAAATACCCTTTATAATGACAATTAAAATATGGATTAAAAGATTTAGTTGAAACAAACGATGTCCTCAGCGGTGATGATGATAAAATTCTTTAAGAAATTATAACAATTATGCACCCAGTAGATGTATGCATTACTAGGTAACATCGAACCACGAAAGTTTGAATCTGGTAATTACTTCGTTAAAGGTCAATGACCTTTCAGGGAACCCTTAGTATTTAAGACGATCATTGAACGAGCAAGTCTTTGTCATCTCCTAGTGTGAGATAGATTTATATATTTGTAAATGTTACCTGACAACAGTACGCAGTAACGTCGACCTTGCTTCATTATGGAACGTTATTATGACACTGGTCTCTGGCAGATCTTCGTCGTATTTTTTCAATCGGCACCTGTGTATGTTTTTTCTATTAATCATTTATCATAAAAAGTATTTGACGATTCAATAGAAAGTCGAAATTATGTAAACAGACTTCTAATTTCAGACAGTTTGATTACATATAATTATAAAATGTTACAGACAAGGCCTACGTTCAACAGTGGGCAGACAAGGGCTAATGATGATGATGGCGCAAGCAAGTGACGTCACCTGGCACAGTGGGTACAGAATTATTTAATAAGTCCACGATATTTTAATGCTACAATTAGAGGTCACTTCGTCTCAAGTTCTTATATGCATCCGTTTCCAAAGAAATCATTCGCTATTCGAAATCCGATCACTTCCAGATTTGGATATCGATGATCTGCACACGGCGCATGTCCATATGTAGTTGTGAATTAGTTTTAACGTATTCAGAGTTCAAACACGCTTGTAAGGATACATAGAAACTAGAAAGTAAGTAGTTTGGTGACCAGTACTATATTCAGTGGAAAGAAAATCGGTATTAGGAGCGTCGTTGGTGCAGTTGTTAACCGCTTGTAATGTCCAGGTTCGATCCCCGCCATGTACCAATGTGTTGTTTGATTTTCGAATTACATATATACATTGTCCGACGCTCTTACGGTGAAGGAAAACACCGTGATGCAACCTGCACATACGTGCGAAGAAATTCAAGAATAAGACGAGTTACCCCTAATAATAGAGTAGGCTCCGACCCCCCGTGAGGACGTATAGTAAGCTGATGACGAAATCGTTATTAAAAGTGTAGTGAAATTGGCGGCAGCCTGCCTTTATATTGGAATGTCGTTGAAAGTTTAGGTTTGGAAAGAAATATGGAGCTAAAATTATAATGGAAAGTATATTAAAATATCAATTTAACTATATTAAAATAACACAAACACTACTAAAGAATACACTATACGGCGTAGACGTTCTATGTTATTGAAAATATAAAGTACGAATTCTGAATAAAAATAAAACTACATAATAATAACGTAATTTCCCATATGAGATCGAATCTGAAATAGAATAACATAAAACTCGCTCATCTAATATTTTACCAAAATCAGACATAGATTTTTTTTTACTTATTTAAAACAAGGTCAAAGATGATAATAGCTATGCATAATAGACTTGAGTAGACCTTGACAACTAGCATAGTTACCGTATCACCTGTGCTCAATAAATTAATACCACAATACTGGTTTTTTAATGGTCATAAACTTAATAAAAAAAAGTAACGGCCATTTTGTATTTCAATAAATTTTACAAAATATAAAATAACAGATATTTTTTTTATTAAATTCACGCAACTGCGATGCAAAACCAAATGATTAAGAGCCGGTTAAATTAAATTTCTACATCAAGGGTCGTATCCAGGCCGAGGTCGGTGTGGGCCTATTAAAGCTGACGCAGCCCATCGTAACGATATACATACATACATTACAGGTATTTTTAAAGTAATACAACTCTGAAATCTATTGGCGACCGTGTATGGGATAGTTAATTAATCACGCTATACACAAAAAGCGGTTCAGATAAAAAAATCACGAAACATCACGTGGAGGAGGAGGGGACTGTAACAAGATATCACGTCTATTTCTATTCTGACCTGTGAAGAAAACAAATGACTAATAACACAACTAATTTAATTACATTATTGTGTTATTTTAATATCGGTTTCCATTAAACACACACTTATCAATATATGGTTATTCATTAGCAGTTGCTTTGCATACGAATTAAGAATTAACTTACATTGCATTCCTTGTATCGGGTATAGCTCTGTTACTAGGCAGGATGTCAGAAGCGGCTTGGTTGAAGCGATTCCGTATGTAAGGGTCTTTGTCTCTCTTGTCTCCGGACACGTAGCCGCCTTCATCAAAGTACGTCTTGCCTGTACTGCCCGTGCCGTAGTTGTCTTCAGGGGAGGCAGGGCTGCTTTCTGTGTCTTCTACATCTGCGTGCTGTTTGATTAGACGGAGGGCGATGTTTTCTTCCTGAAGGTAAAGAAGCATGTAATTATATTTGGTGTTATTTTGTTTGAGTGTCAAGAGAGGGCGCTAGATTAGCAGCTGCCGGTGTTGACAATTACTTGTGTCGGAGGCTAAGATTCACTCGTTTTTTGTTTTGGTGTGCCAATGCATGTATTTCTTGTCCCGTAAAGGTTAGATAGACAGCGCCCCCTAGGTGCATCTGTCTAAGTTCATAAAATCTGTTGTACACTGGATGCGCTAACTGGGGCATGCATCATGGAACGTGTCAGTTGCGTCTGAACAGAACGTGTTTTGTGTCACTCAAACGACCGCAACGGATTAAATGTATCTTTGTGTTGCATTATATTAAAATAAAACAAAGTGATGTCCTTTTTAAACCTCAAAAGAAGTAACTTACATATGTATGATAGATAAAATTCATAATATTAAAGTATGGATGCATTATGTAAAAGAGGATTTGCGTAAGAAGAGTATGAAGTCAGATTTGTCAACTGATACAGTCGTATTGAGTATCTTTAAGACAAAGTTCGGATTTGCAAGTCACCAAGATAATATGACTTGGAGATAACACGGCTCGCCGTTGACGGATCCGTCACGGAGGATATTCATCATCACCATCATCATCATAATCATCATGGAGTACATAGTGCGGAGGTTTTATTCCACGCGGACCAAGTCGTATACAATTATGTCAGTGCCGTATTTTCCGAGTAAAATATTTAACTAAGTCCCGCTTTCTGAAATATCATCCTTTAGTGTAAATAATTTGTTTTCTGATTAGAGGGGAACTCGCCTTTCCCGAGCGGCGCTCGCCTGATAAGTTATTCATCTTTGAATTGGTTCCCTGCGGCAGGTACTACATATGTTATAACCTTTATATGTTTTATTATTATTACCCGTTATGACTTGAAAAAGGTTTGATTTTATATTTATTTTTTATTTCGTAGCACTCTTAAAGGATACTGACATTTAACTTCTAATTGCTTCACAATCCTATCATTTTACAGACATATTTTCGTTTCGTTTCTTTCTAGACGTAAGAACTTAATGAAAATAGATCCAGAAATAAGAAATAACAAAACACTATAAAATAGATTTTAGAATAAAATCTGTTATTAATGTAAAAGTTAAGGGATGTCGACAAAAAAAATTGAATTGCAATCCTTAAAAAAAAATGGTGTTCTTTTTTTTTAAATAAATGTCATTAAAACAATGCTGTATGTACAGAAGAGCTTTTGCCGACTTCAAAATTATTCAAAACTTTACCCACAACATCAAGAAGTTGTGGAAAGTTTTAATTAAAATATATTCACTTCAAGGCTTCAAAGAAAATGTCAGATGTAAAGCTTGAAAGCAAAAGTCATTTGACATTTCATAGAGCGCGTTCATAAACTTGAATGTGACACAGAGATTCTAGATTAGAGCAAAATAAATTATTATTATATTGGTATTTAGAATGGTATTTCCTGCCGTATTATTTTTAATATGATTTTATACTTATAACTTTATTTTTGCCTTACCTATTTGACCTTTTTGATTATTTTTTTTTACGTAATTTCCTTGGCATTATTGGACCGATACTGATACTAAAACTCGAACAATATAAAACAGATATTGGAGATCCTTCCTCGTCTATGAAAAATATTCAAAGGGAAGTGAATTTTTACTATCAATAAAGATATATTCAGTTTGCAGCTGACGCATTGGATCGAAGTCACTGCGCCTTCTCCGTAATCCATTGTTGTGTAATCCAGTTGCAGACTTTGATATCAGGGTTGCTTACGTACGATTAATTCTATTGACACTTAATACTAACATTAAAAATCTAAGATTATTTTAAAATGTAATTGATTTACAAAGATCACATCACGGCAACAACCCCTAGGGATGGGCAGGTCTCCTCTCTCGCTTGTTCACTTAATATCGTCTTTACTTACTCTGTCACCTACTTTATCGCTAAGTAAACGTTATAACTTTTGTGACAATTGTTCTCATTGAATTATGAAGTGAAAATCAAATGTTTTTATATAGTGTTTATCTCACGATGTGACCTACATTTTATTACTATACTTTTAAGCTAACATAAAAACTTTTCCTCTTCCACATTGTTACATAGAGTAACGTTTCAATAACTTAGTATTAAAAACAACTCTAACACAATCAACTGTTTCTAAGGTCACCTCATATCTTGCATAATTAAAGACACACACTATATAAAATTGTGACAACCCTAATAACTCCCAAAACAATTGGCAAATATGCAGTGGAGGCGCTGCCAGCGGCTCGTTAGTTACAAGTTGGTTACGCTTTGTTGGCCCAAGCTCGACTCTCAAGTGTTGGGTATTTAGTCCCGCTGTTTAGTCTGCTCGAACTAAACGGGGAAGAGTTCCTCTTCAGTTACTAGCGTCGAATTGTTCATTTTTACTATTTTTTATCTTGTAATTTGAAATATTTGGAACATTACGAATGCTTTAAAAATATAAACGTTTTTCATTTTAAGTCGTTTTACGACTACAGTATACTTTTTAAATACTTATTGATCTAAACTACTAATAAAACGGCTTAAGTTACGTATAGATCGGTGTAGGTACCGACTAGTTTCGTACGCGTCGGGGGTCCTTCATCAGGGGGAGTGAACTTTTTAATCTTTAAATAATAACAACAGTATCTTGAAAACAGCTGGTTACTTGAATGTGTGTGTGAAGTATGTAGACTATGATCCCGCAGGAGATGCCTCCTAAGTACATTGCCAGTAACGTTGCCATCCCATCGGCACAAAAGAAAAACATATTAAAAAATGTTATAGTATAGTTATATAAGTAGATATAAATTTAAATTCAGGAACACAGAATTCAATGTATAAATATAAATAGAACAAAAAAGAAACCAACCGCGAGTCTGTAGAGGCATAAAAATTATTAATAAAAAAAGTGGATGAAATAAATATATGCCATTTAATTTTCCTAACTCTATTTATTTATGTTCCTCGTTTTCTCAGATACTAAAAAAGTTTGACTGGGAGAGGTTGAAATTTGCATAACAATTCCGTCGTACCCGATCCGTTATTTATTATGTACAAGTTGAAATTATTCAAAATCTCACAAAGATATTTAGGTTAAATTTAAAGAAATTAGAGCAAAGTTTTAAATAAACTTATTTTAACGTAGCTTAACCTATAGTAAAACTAAAGTTCCTTTCAGGAATTTACTGCATTTGAATAAAAATTGAAAAGAGCAAATGCACAGTACAGCTACATGTTTAAAGACGTGCATTTGAACACGAATGTTTTATTGCGTAATGCTTTACTTAAATATTTATAAAATAAATTTACATAGTTTCGTTTAAATGATATTAGATTAACTAACACTACTTATAAAAACGGCTTTACTCACGTTGAAATCGGTGTCGGTATTGAGATCGATAGTATCGCGCCCAACAGAGGCATCTTAAGGGTAAGTGGGAAAACCTGAACATCAATACAAGCAACGCTTCAACATCGCACTCGTCGACGTCACTGGCGCCCCCGCGCCCATGAGATCAGGCGCGCAGTGAGCGACGGACAGCAAACACGCTATAGTACCAATACCGCTCTCCCTGAAGAAGAGCCCCCGATGGCTTCGAAACTAGTCGGCACCGACACCGATGCGGATTAGGAAATTTAACATCTATTCTTCATCGTCTTCATCGTCATCAGCTTGCCGACTGCTGCACACAGACCATCCCCAATACCATTTTTGTATCTATCGATTCGATTTTTAGTCAAAACTGAGTCTAAGTTATAACACACAAATTTCCCTATCTTGGTCTATGCCAAATGACTTTATTTTCGAAGGAAATTGCGCGAACGGATATACGTGAATATAATAAAGGTAAAGTTAATATGGAGAAATGCGTAAAGATATTATTAAACAAAGATAATAAAACAAATTAATTATGGTCGAATTTGGAACAATGCGAACACTAGTATTAAAATATTAGGGATGTGAAAAAATATTTTGATAGAAATTATGCTTAAAGAAATTTCTTGTGAAATGAAATTGTATAACTAAAACAAAAGCTAATTTGCCTTTAATACCCTGTGGGAAAGGAAGGCTGGGGAGAAACGTCCGTCGGCGTAATTACCGACTTTTTAACGATCATTCTCAAACGAGAAGTAACTGAGCAGATTCTCGCGATGTTCGCGGTGTTTAAGCTTTTCATTTTACACTTTGCAAGACAGAAATCAAATCAGCGAAAAAAGTCCGTAGCTGAAATATTAGACATTCAGTATTCCATGATTTTTGTACGATGTTCTTAGCTATTAATACTTGAATAGATTTATTGTGTAACTAAAAGTTTGCTTGTAAAAAAACTTGTACTTAAACCATTTAAAATAGCTGAGAATACCTACCAGTTATATTAATAAATACTCTAAATGTCAATTGAAAAAAAAAATACTGGATGTTAGGTGAAATTATACCGCATATTAATATTATAAATGCGTAATTTTAGGAGAATGGATGGAAGTTTGCTAAAAGTATTCAACAGAACGACGACACGGGTCTAGTAGAAGGTAAGAAAAAATGTAAACATATATAGTCGGGAGAAAGTACATAATCGCATGGTCGGAGTCGCGAGCCTTAACTGGTATGTTTTTTTTTAATATATCATTAGTAGATTTTTGTTGCTTTATTAATATTTTTTGTGTTAGGATATGGTTAACGACAATAGTCTAATGACGGGATTAGATCGGTAGTGTGTACACATAACCGTTAGGTTGTTGGCGCTTCGATATAATTAATAAAATGTCTACACTTTCATAGAACCTGTCTTGTCACTTTATTCCTATCATTAAGTGTTTCTAAAATATTCTGCATCCTGTCTGACGTCTAAACAAGTTTCAACGCTTTCAACAGATAAATGCAATTTATTAGGCACATAATCAATTATCGCTTTTATTACTATATGTAATAAAAGTTATTTTTAATTCCAGCGAAAAATAAAATTTGTAACATTAAAACGTATAGCAAGCTTGGGTAATGGGAAAACATTTTAAAACTTCCCCAATATATTTCGGAAGTTACTACGACGTAAAGCCGACAAAATTTTGCCTACACATAAACTGATAGTGTGCAGCCAAAGTTTGAAGTTCACTGTTCACTTAAGGATACAAATTTGTTTGATTTTAATATTAATAAAACTACAATAGAATAAGATAAAGACCAACTTATGAAACTGGATTTATTATAAATAACGTCACGTGTTAAATATCAAGACGTAGAATATCTAATTGGATAATAAAGATTTATTTAATAAACTCTTGGAAAAATCGAGCTGCATCTGCGTGAGCTCCAAGCCAATGACTGGCAGGAGACGGTGCAGGATAGGCGACGTTGGAAACCTCTCGTGTCGGAGGCCAAGACCCACTTTAGGTCGCTGCGCCAACGGATTAAGTAATAAAATCGACGTTTTTAGTTTAGGCAAGTATTAGACCTTTTTCAGGGCGCTGCATTTTTAGTCTATCTCTTAAATATTAATAGTTAGTTTTTTTTTATTAATATTTAAGAGATAGACATTTACAACCAGCCGCTCATTTTTTAGATTAAAATATAGTAAAGGTAATGTTTCTTTTTTATTTTTAATAATTAAAGACCTTACGAATCGCCGTAAATATGTTTGAGATAAACTTAGCTGGTATTGCAGACAAAATATTGAAGGTTCTTACATCATGGATCTGAAAAGAAAGTAAAAAAAAAACGTTAATAATATTACAATAAATAACTCACACCTGTACCATAAAGCGATAGGCAGAGACCTCTCTCGTTTCTTTTACACATCTACGCAATCACACTCGTCGTTATTAAAAAGTTTTGATTTTAAACATTACTTGAATTTTTATATCATAGAAATAAAATATTAAATATCAAGGAATATATTTTCAATACCGTCAACCCTAATTGTTGTGAATGAATCTATCAAGCGAAAACATTCGAGTTCAAAGAACGAATGAATGAATGACGCGCGCGAGCATAACAACGGCCGCTGCGCCGGCGAGCCTCCGAGAGTGTAAGTGCATTGTAAATACTGAGCCGTGTAATGGCCAAGGAAATATTACCGACACGTTAATTTGTTAATTGCTAATGAATATGTATGCATTGCGCTTAGAACGATTTATTATTGTAACGAGGTTTACTTTGTAGGTCGACGTATTTTAAATTAAATTCTTATTAGTTACTGGCTTGCGCGCGACTAGGTCCTTGCGTAAAAAGGTCTTTGAAGACTATGTATTCTTTTACATCTACATCTATGTTACATTTTAGTTTTTAGGAGATACATAATAACATCCATCCGTCTACCTAATTTTCGCATTTATAATTAACATTTATGTAGTAACTCTTTTGTTTTTTTTTAAATGAATTATCATTTAAAAAAAAACTTCTTTAGAAGTGTTTTTTTTTATTACAAATATGTAGAAGGCTATTGCCAAATATCTATAACTTCACTTTTAAGTTGTATTACATGCGGATGTTCGGTAAGACGTATTTAGCTTGAATACAAATAGGTAATTAAAGCACACATATAATCGTGTCAATTTCCGGATCGACAATGAGCGAGGAAGTATGGAAAGTGGTAACTACATCTGACAATATGCTTGCTAATGTCACGCTCGGGCGGCGTGACGCGTGACGCAGCGTGTTGCGTAGCGTGAATGTGAGACAGTTTAAGTTGCCTCGCGGGAAATTCCCTTCATTGTTTTTTGCTTTGCTTACAGAACTTGATTAAACTTTGATTTTAAACTGCGTTGAGTTTCAACTCAAAGTTTCGGCAAAGTGTTGTAAATTTGTCGCTTTATAAAAATAAAATTATGTCTTGTTCAATGAGATTCGATTTCAAATCTTTCATTGAATAAACTTGACGACAGGGTGAGTTTAATAGTAAATAATTAGTATTTTTTGGTGGTGTAAAAAATTTAAATTTTACATAATGCTAAACGCTCATTTTTAATGAAAGTTAAGATCCGTGCTGTCAGTCTGAGATTCGCTCTACGTGCTAACGAGCTCTCTATGACCCTTAAGTTTTTAATCGACCGGCAGGGCAGGCAGGACCGGCATACTTGGCATAGCTCTATAGTCTTGAGAATAAAATACCAAGACTTGCTACACTACACGCTAGGCGTTACCAGTTAGTACTAACTGGTACATTGTGTTGAAGTTGATTACTATTGATTTAAAAATCACTTTAGACATCTTTTGTTTTGAAATTAAGTTTATCCGGTGTACAAAGATTGTGTGTTTTATATTGCCAAAGAAAGTCGAGGCTTCTTGAATCCATTTAAAATAAAAGAAAGAGTTTAATTAAACGGTGTATGAAGCGGTAAGAAACCTGAGAGATAAATAATGAGAGAAAAAAATATGAAATAGTTTCTTTGGATCGATCTTACTTCTATGGTAGTACATTCATCGCTCCCACACGTCTCTCTTTTGTAATCCGCTACATCTCGTTAAAACGGAATCAGCTGCTTCCGTGACGCAACGCCGGTCACAAGATTACGTCGACGAGATCTGTGGCGACGCGCGGCTCGCTAATGTAATAAGAACCGGATCTGACGCACTCGCAACGTCAAGGACACTTACTTTCACAACGGACGTACCAAATGTTATATAAGTCAAATATTTACAAATAACTTGGTCGAAGTTATTCTGATATACGTTAATTCATTTAAATCGAGCAAGAACTTAAAATCGAAGCTAATTCTAAGTCTAATTTTGATAGAGTCTGTAACATTGTTTGATGCACGAATGGCCCGCTTGACGGAAGCAGTTGAGATCAATGACACTTCAGACCCCCGTAAACAAGTTAGAAAAAATTGGCCAATAATAGATGGTTTAATTAAAAAAAATCTTACTCAATCGAAAGCTTAACTTTATAAATAATAACATCAACAATAACGTGCAACCCATCAAATATGTAAGGTGCCAGCTCCGCCTCCGCTCCCGTGCGACTGTGACTATGGGCCGACCTTTACTTAAACGTCAGCCCGTTGACATTTCACTCGGAGTCCGTGACAAGGTTACGTTCGAGAATCATGACGATTTTTGACACACTTGTCATGGTCACTACAACCTGCTCCATCAATATGTTTTATGGAGGATATTAAATCGTCTATTGTATAATTTTAAATTGGCAACTTGAGTATGTGTATGAAAGTTTAAAGTCATTATTCTTTGTATACATAGCAAAGATGTTGTTACCTTTAAAAATATTTTAATGCATAATAAGATAGACTACCTTGTCTTTTTAAGAATTCGGTTACGACTAGATTTTTTTTTTAATTGATTAGTAATAGATTGGACATATGACTATTGTAGAGGTATCTTTCTCACAAACAGTATTACGTGGTCCAGTAGACGTTTTATTAATTACGTCGCCTCGTAATTAATACAGAATAATTAAGACAGAGCGCCATAGATAATAATATAAATTATTGATAACAATTCACTCAATAACTTGAATGTAATCGTTATTAATGAAAATGTGGTAAAGTTTAATTTAAATAAATTATTTGGTAACTTTCAAATGATACAATTATTCAATTTGTAAGTTTAATAATTCTTTTTTCCTTTATACCGAAAGTCGACTAACTTTAGTTTTAACTGAACTAAGATTAGTTTAAGTTACATCCTATTTATATTTCCGATATTTCATTCAGACAGTATATTTGCTAGCTAATATTAAACATGGCTATAAAATTCCTCCCAAGTAGTTTCAAGTTGCTCTAAGTAACTTGAAAGGTCAACTTGAGTGTCATTCGACGCCGACTATGATGTCAGTCGTAAATCTATCGCGTCCACAGGCAATACGAGTGTGACTATTTCCAGAAACATATATTTACTGTTTTTTTTTATATCGAAGTGTTTAAGTGTGTTATATTTTGAGATTAAATCCAATAGGGCAGACAAAGGTTCATGATGATTTTGTTTTTCGCTCATTTTTTAGTCACCTTTCTTTATTATTTAAAAGTACGATTGACTTATAAATACTTCCTGCTTTAAAAAAAATGTAAAATTAATTATGAATTTATTATACAATTCAGTTCATAAAAATTCAAACATAAATATTACGAATTCTAAGAAAATAATCGTCATTGATTTGAATATTTGATGGAATATTATCAAATGTTGGTAATACAAAATAAAACGCTAAGATGTGTTCGGAACTTGTTTCCGTATAGATTACGACGCTGAGCTCTGGAACAGGTTGGAAAGCAATGCTCGCTGTACAGATTTCTACTCACGATCTTGACTATCTAGATTCATTAAATTTTATGATCTGTGAAAAAAAAAACAATATATTCCTAATTGAAATTATAATTTTAAACGATATAAACACGAAAGTATCCCTACATTATATCTATAAAAAAAAATAGTAGATTTTTTGTCAATTTACTAATATTTCTTGTAACCATTTCGGTTTATGGTCCGCGACAATAATCGAATAGCGGGATTCGAACCCTCTACCGCTAGATCGGTAGCACGTATATGTAACCATTAGGTTATTGGCGCTTCGAGTAAATATTTTTAATATAAAAACTAAATCAATGCTTGACCACGACCTTTAATAAGTTATGATGTGGTCAGGTAGGGCTACTTAAGTTAAGTAAAGTTTCTTGAAACATATGTTATTCATAAAAGTAATTATTATAATAAGAGTAAATGACCTCTGAGGATCTCGGTCATCTCGGTGATATCAAAATACACAGTAGTGGCCCACATTCGTGAGCGGGCGAGCGAGCACTCGACGTCTGTAATCTCTGTCGTGACGCTGTGAAACAAAAGTAGAATGTTACGAGGGCCGAACAATTAAGTAAGTGGTTTACAACTCGACGATGCGATAAAGTCTTACTTTTTAAATTCACATTGATAACGTGTAGGTCAGGGAAGTTTTAACCTAATAATGTTACATGATTTATTATTATGCTGGCAATAATATTAACTTTATAAATTGTACAAGTATATTATATTAAATATAAAATTATAAGATCAAACTTTTATTATTTGTACATATTTGTAGCTTCACCCGCCAGACACTATTTCTGTTTCCGGGGTTAGCAATAAAAGAACTCTTGAAGAGTTATGTTCGCCTGTACTTATTGTTCATATTTCTTCTGTTATTGTCTTATTAAATTTTTTGTTGTTTGTCTGAGTACAAAGTATTAAATAAAAATAAATAAATAATACAAATAAACACTGATTCATCCAATGAAGCGACAGCTTAAGGGTTAGGTATACGGACTATCGATCTAGCGGCCGTGAGTTCGGATCCCACCATTCGAATACTGTCGTGAATCGTGTCCTAACACAAGCTTTTTCAAACTTACCACGTATGGTAACAAGAAATTTTACTTTATTTAAAAAGTAATAATGGAAAAAAGTTTTTAATATAATTTTGGATTAACATTAAAAAACAAGAGAGCAACGATACATACGTAATGCATTATCGATTCATAAAAACATGAGATTCTTTCGATACTTTACGTTTACATACAAAACAAGTGACAATCTATTTCACAATAGTTGTACCAGAAAGTTGCACAAAACATGCTAACTGTTAGAAAAAAGGGAAATTTGTTGATATTATTCAAGCGTGATTCATTTCTTATCACTAGACATTACGTCCGAACGTATTGCTCACTATCAGTAGCATTAAAAGTGACAGAATTATTAATATACTCCTTCATCTCGGAATGTGTTAATGACCCTCGCACACCGCACAAGATGTTTACAAGATTTATGAATCAAATTTGTTACCGGCTCGTATTCAATACACTTGACATGATATCTCTTTCTCGGTGTCAGCATGAGAGAACATATCTATCCGGTAATGTTTGTATGTTTGTTAATATTAAAGTTTAAATTTGACAATTAGAAATCAATTTATTAAAGATTGTTGTAGAAAAGATATGGATATGGTTGTCTTTTGACTTTGATTATAAAACGCAGATACGCTAGGGATGGGACGCTCTTGGATTCTTAGCGAGTATAGTGGTAGGACCTCTTGCTGATGGTCACGTTGTGTTATTATTATAATTATAGTCGAATATAGTGAGTTCAGTATAGTTTAACATCTAGTCTATCATACCAGTACAAACTGTAGATTACATAAAAATGAAACTTAAATATACTAACATTATTAACTATACAAAACAAACTATTTTTGTTGTTAACTTCTAAATTTAATTTACTTTAATGTTGTATGTACAGTATAGTTTTTTTTTTTTTTAATTTATTCGTTAACGTTTTTAAATGAAAATTTTCGATAAGGTTCGTTTTAGTGAAGTATTCTTATCAAATTACTCACGTAATTTAAGTAGATTAATGAAGTGAAAATGGAAATAAATTACTAGTAAATGAAATACTATTAATGTCAAGAATGATTACGAAGCATTCTTTAGCATAGATATGCAATTAATAGAACGCCGGCATATTACTGGGTGTCTCACGTACTTCCACAAGAAATGCTTTAGCGTAGTCTATCTAGACTTGGTGTGAGTGACCTAAATATAAGACGGAATGGATTGCTCTTAGCGTTTGTTATTTATGAGCGTGACTCAGCACATTGTTACCACGACAATGTGCGCACATGTTTGTTTAATTACTGTTGTTATGAATTCAAACTGTTACACTAGAGTTTATCACTTGGATGTTATGAAAACATTTGGTGGAAAAGACCTTTAACACGTTTATAATAGACTGGACATGAACCTAATTATATGCTTAAGAAGATAGCATTTCTACAATTCAGTTGACGTATATGGACTGCATATTATGGAAGGCATTGAGAAAGATCTATGTCCAGCTGTGGGCAGACAGGGGCTTACGATGATGATTTATGCGATTACGTTTTAAATATTATAAAACAAAACAATCGTACGGACGCTCTGTATTTGTAATAACTATTTTTAATTAAATTGTTTTAATTTTTTTATTTCTTGTTTATGATTTCTTTATGTATGTTTCTGACTTTAAATAGTACATATTGGTAGAACATACAATGTAATCGATTTATCATCCAATTACAATGACCCGTAGGAGTATTCACTATTTTATCTCGCTTCTTTCGAATTGAATTAGAATGGTGGATATATTTTATGTATAATTGTTGTAATGGAAACTCACTGTAAAGAGTTGTTATGTAACAACTGGTAAGTGCATTTGTTTGAATAAAAGAGTGAGCCTCATCGAATCAAGTCATTGAGCCTGTACAAATAAATTGCTATAGATTAAGCGCAAGCCATGAAAGTGAAAGTGTTGTTTGAAAGTGAATTTATACGTATCATTAAGTAGTTCGGTTTATCATTCTGACATTCTGACAATGTATAGTCAACATTCTTACTTTGTATAACTTTAAATTTTCGTGGTGATTTTTACTAATATACTGTTCGTAAGAAACGGGATTGTCTAGAACTGAACCCGAAACTAAGGGCAAACTTATCGTGCAGTGAGAACTCGAACAATAGTAGTGGTCGCAGTATTAGGAAGAGGGTAGACCGATATGGCTATCTGTAACATTTTTCGTACTACCGTCGAAACTTCAGTCAACCCGCGACCGTGAAGCATGTGTGCCGAAATATCGGGAGCTCAAAGAGGCTAATCTGACTTTGGTAATACTGACTTCTGACTTTGGTTTAAACCGTCAAAAAGTGATTGTGTTCGTGAAGGAATGTCTTACGCAACCTTGGAAAGGTTGCACGAAGGCTGTATGGAGAGGTAAAAATATAATTTTCTTAAGCAGATCGGAACTAATTAGATCATATGTATGGTAGCAATTAAACGAATTCGCCAGCTTCGAGTATGTTTGGTATAGGTGCAGAACATAGTCTAAAATTGAATTTTTATATATATTTTATAACGTAGACGAAGTCGCGGAATGTAGCTAATATTATAAAATATATCTATTTATTAGATGTTGTAGAGCGTGACATTTTAATAAAGGACACGGGAGATATAAAACGTGATGCGATAAAGATAATAAATAGCATTGGCTTGTGAAATCGAACTGAACGCAACAATGGGCTTGCGACATAGGGTAGCGCGGGCTAACTTGATCCACTTGCCTAGGCCATTGTTGTCTAACTAATTAGACATTTTACAATTGAAATCAACGTTTTTGAACCGTAACATAAGATAAGATCGATTGCAGATATGGGAATGGATGAGAATATGCAGAACAATGCGTGTTAAATGTTTTGTAAGATTTTTTTTAATGAAATTACAATCACTTTTATTACATTTGTTACATTTTCTAGTACTGTTATTGTGTGTAGTATTTGATTTATTAAAGTTTATTTGCAAATTTTATTTACTTATCTTTAAACAAAAAAGTCAAAATCAAGTAACTATAACTTAACAATAGTAACACTAATTCTCACTATACAATCAATCTTAAACAGACCAGTTTTAACTACGCTTGTCACTTCGAGTATATCCGGCATTCAGTGAGCGGACATCGATTGCGCGTGGGCCGGGCTAGGTCAGTTATTTTATGATATAATTACAAGATACGAAAGTTTCTTTACTATAGATGAATAACAATACAAATTTACACATTAAAATGAAATTGGATTGTTCATTTTTTTATTTTGTCCATTTAAATGATACAAAGTTATTTTAATTAAAACGTTATTCTTTGTCGAAGATTCTAGATGGGTTGTTCTATTGCGGACAGCTCACATAGACTAAGCTTGTTAAACTATTATTGGTTACACGTTACTACGTATGGAAGATGTAAGCGTTGTCATCTTGACCTTGAGACTGCACGTATATCAAACGTTTAATATTTGTTAGTAATATTTGAAACATCGTAATGTTAGACTAATGCATATATACTCATAGATGGAGTTTTTTCATATAAGTTTGTTGTCTAATCGAGAGTCCATTTACTAAATTTTATTCTAAATGAAAACATTGAAGGAATTAACCGAGTGGTTTTTACCTTACCTTTGTGACCGGATTATTTTATGAATGTACTAATGTTCTGACAGTATATGTAATAATAATGGTGTAGGGACTCATGTTTTAAAGGTTGTAGGTTCGAATCCCACCATTCGTGTTGTCGTAAACACTACACACTCGTAGTCACCACTATCGTATACCATATACTAGGACAAGCCTTTTCAAGCTTACCTGGAATGGTTCCAAGAAACATTTGTAAGTAAATAAAAATCTAGTAATATTTCAAATTACATTAAATTAAAGTGTTAATAGACACATTAGTAGAGCAACAAAAATCTGTTAATCTGTTTAATTAAATTAGTTTTTAGTAATAATATATGATATATGAAATATATATTATCATACTAATCTGATTTCAATTAATTTTTAATACTTTTATCGACTTTATTTCGTTAGAGCAATTCTAAATACAGCAACGTTCTATCATTCAGAGCAATCGTCGGCTTAATTGCCAATTTCATAACTCGGTATATTCCCGCGCTTGTTTCCTTCACAACTTTGATGTAAGTGAAAGCCCACCGACATGGAAACAGGGTCACTTACTGTGCCGTTATTAATTTAAATACTAACGTTATAAAATTAATAGTATTACTGTGATGAAACATGTTATTTTATTGTCAAAGAGACCAGAATTTTCTCGATAACAAGGTACTAGATACTAGCTTTCAATCTAAACTCTGAACTGTAGACATAATACAATAAACGCTCCAACTCGAAAGTTACAATAAAAAACTTGTAAATAAACCTTACCTAGTTAGGTTACTAGTTACTTATTTGAGTTAAGATAAAAGAAGTATTAAACATTACAAGATTAGCTTAAGATTTAAATGTAAATATCCACATATTTATTAATTTTTTTCATACAATAAACTTAATCATAGTTATCTAAAACAAAAAATAGCTAATAAAGATACCTGCACCTATAAGTTAAATAATTTAAAATCGAAGTACTATATGGAAGTATATGACATATGATTCACGATACTTAAGTAAAAAAAAATGCATGTTACACGTGTTCACCTTGTCATGTGCCTTTTGTTAGTGACCTTTGTAAGCAATAACATCCGCTTGAGATGTGACGTTAAGATGTTCAAACACATTTAAAGATACGTTCAAAGTTTTTTTTACATATAACTTTGTCGGAAAAAAAAAACAATTTTATAGTTATGAAGAAATCCTGATGATATTTTTAAAGATTAACAGATTTTTGTTGCTCTACTAATGTTTCTTTTACCACTTTAACTAAGTTTTTGGCTTGCTTGTATTCAAGACTATAGTCAAATGGCTGGATTCAAACTCTGGACCAAGTGATCGGAAACAATAAGGCTATTGTCGCTTGCCATTAAGTAACATTTTTATTAAGTTTAAAAATGGAAGATAATTAATTTAATTTCCATACGACGTAGATACGTAAGATTAGATAATCGCCTCTCGGTGGAAACGTGAATAAGCTGCCGACAATATTGTCGTTCACATATTCAGCTATTGTACGTGAAAATTGACTATAAGGTTAAATCTTTTAATTTTTTTTTTTTTGTGACAGGATTGCCACTGTTTGCCTTTAAGAGGGATTTACAGTTTTACCGGGCTTGAGGTGGCCGGGCGCAGAGGGCGCCTAGCCTAAACCTCGATTATGAGTAACGAAGCCCACACAATGAAACGTGTCCGCAATATTTGAAACAATTTG
>JAODUI010000030.1:1296735-1310941 GCA_027563995.1 Papilio gigon | reverse complement strand
TGGCCTAGTCACCCCCTAATAATAGGGTAGGCTCCGAGCCCCTCGGTGGGGACGTATAGTGAGCTGATGATGATGAAATACATATATGTAACGTGTACCTTTGTGTATGTATGTCTGTATATATGGCGCTGTGCCCGCAACTACGCGAGTAATTTTGTAATTGCAATTTTTATTTGTACTCCGCTCCTATTGGTACTAGCGTGATGTGATATAGCCTACAGCGTTCCTCGATAATCCGACTATTAGACATAAAACCTTTTTTTTAAATCCAACAAGGAGTTCTTGAGATTAGCGCTTTCAAATAAACTCGTAACTGATAATAGCATCGATATTACGTCTTAGTTAATGAAAATAAAGTAAATTAAATTATTTTTTCTTTATCTGAAAATGTGATGCTTTCTGTTCCAGTAGTAGTTTTTAAATCGATTACAAAATTTCTATTCGAAATTTAAAAATTCTAATCTAATCTCATCTAGTCGACGTAGCTCTTTATACAACGGACATCAATGTGTTCGGCACGCGAACACTAGATGCGGTGAGTTGCGGATGAATTATGGCTACTTAAACCATTGAGGGACTGCATCAAACGTACATACAATATTAAACACAAAGACCGATCGAATGATTAACACGTAAAAAATTAATATTGTACTGATTATGCACTTATAAAGTATAATAAATTAGTTGTTGTCCGGGTCCGTGGGTCTATAAACGTCTGTTTTTTTAAAAGGCACACAAGCGGCAGGGTCACCGAGCTGATCTTCGGCGAGCATGGACATCCGCGAGAACAAATGTGATCTTCCAGACAATACTTCCAGGTGTATAGTAAATTTAAAGACTGAATTAAATTTCAGACTTTCCTTACATGATATATATATTCTTGTTTGGTATATAACTAACTTAATTTACATAATATCGTTGCCAACGTCACGTGATGGTAAAATTTAAAAACTTAGATAACGTTTTAATGGTCGTGCAGTTATGTTATTATTTTTTTTTAGAGAGTACATTAACTAGTCGACTTTAATATTACATAACGACGTTTCTAAACAAGAGTCGACTTGCAACTTGTAAATTTAATATAAATTATATTTGGTTTTATGTAAATACACTTTAGGTATAAAGTGGTCACTGTTTTTTTTTAATAGAATTTTAATTTTAGAATTCCGCTCAGGTCTGAGAAATAAAGACATGCTATAGTAAGTGGTCATGATTGCGCTGAGATAGCTATGAGATGTGTGTATGTTGGCAAGCACTAAGATTTATTTTTGTATGGAGATATATTAATTGAAAATTGACGTCAATTATTCCCGATACAAAATAGTTAGTATCTATTTTTTTAATACTGCACTTTGTTCGGTGACAACATAATCTTCGAATTGACAACATCCTACTTTTTAAAGTCGGTTTAAGAAAAGCCTCTTTTAAAAGACTGTACATAGGGAGAGGTGATTAAGAAAAAACATGACAGCTTTTAAGGAAGGAAATAGTAAAAGGAAGTAATGCTTAAAAAACTGTATCAGTTTGTAAATGCCAGCGCACACATATCACACAACAATTTTTTGTTTGATGTTTACTAACGTTTGGAAATATTGCCAAACATCTTTTTGAAGATCAACATTTTAAATAGCTACTAGAGCGCAAGATAACAACTTTTAATTAGTTAATGAAATGCGAAACAAAATTCCGTACAATTTTGAAAGAATATTTTAGTTTTTTCTTCGCCTAAGTGTAGATATATCATTGAAAAAAATTAAGTTTAATAAGATTTTCTATTGATTTTACGATTAAGATGTTTAACAGTAACGCTAATAGTCCCGGATATATCTTGCCATCTTAATAACTTAAATTGTTTGACGCAAAGAAAAAAAATAGGTTATTCTTGAAACGACCACTTGGTCGACGGTATGTTGGAAAGGTGAAAAAAAGATCTAAGCTAAAAGTCCAGGACTGACACAAGCTTGTGCGGAATCGACACAAATTGAAGTCGGAGACCAAGCCTTCAGGTCACTGCGTCTCTAGTTACATAGGCTTAAACTGTTTATCATTTCACGAATCATCTGTAAAGTGTAGCGGTATTAGTAATTAATAATATTTGATAAGAAAAAAACTAATTATATATTTTAAATATTAAATTGAAGTAGAGTTTGATATGAAGAAAATGTAGGTTACGAATGATGGTTCAAATCACAAACTCATTAAGCGATTTATAAAGATCAAGAAGCGATATACAATGATGCAGTGCGTATTGTGTAAGTCCTCGCTGGGTGGCGGTAGCGGACTGTTACGGTTCTAGATTGCTCTCAAATTGTACAACAACCAGGTCAAGGTGAACGTAGAATGAAAAATCACTTTCATATGATATTCAATTTCTTATAATGCAGCATGCTTTCAACGTGATTTAACAATTGCAGCCGCTGCCCCACACCAATACTAGAAAGTATTAATGCGATAAGGGAGGCTGTAATATAATATGAAAATCATTGATGTTTTTTTTAAGATTTAACATACTCTATAAAGGTAGAGGAAGGCCTAGGAAAGCGTGTGTGGATTGTGTGAAGACAAGCGTAAGCAGGGTGTGAATTCAGATATGATGGCCGATAGAGATGTATGGAAGGGTAGTAAGAACAGTGCCGATACTAGGCTGGGAAAACGATAGGTTGATGATGGAGATAAATATTTATTTTTGTGAAATAAAAAAATGAAGTTAATTAATGACGACTTTAATTTTTTTCATTTTTTAAAAGTTGTTTTGAGTTTTTCCTAACATATCTTCATAATTCATTAAATTTGAACCGTGTTTATCAGGTTACTTTGCACATGATCTCTTACGTCAAAAGCTTGCAATGGTATGTAAAAACATAACCTACAAATTTAAAATAATTTTATCGACTTTCAAGTAAGACGCCTAAATCGTAAATGGTAATACACGTAAACTAAATGTTATGAGAAGAAATAATTAAATAATAAATAATTGAAGTGACCAATTACTGTAACAGTTGTTATCATAGCGCGTGGGTGTCGCAGACGTAGGTCATGCGCAGTGCAGCCGAGATTGCAGGTCCATAACCCAACAGCTGATATGCGATAAACAATAATACGCCGGCACTCGGCACCCACCTTACTCTGCGTCGACTCCGTCTGCATGAAGTAAAAAAGCGCGAAAAACCACGCTACAGCAATCAAAAACAGTATCTTGATGTTCCGCCTCATTTTTGGAAACAAATATTTTTTTTATTTCACTCAAGAGACCACGTTCACTTTTATTTGAACACGATTGTTTTATATCGGATATGTTCGCGGCGCGCGGCCGCGCTGCAGTGAGCGGCGTGCGGACTGAGCCAGACTGAACCTGTCCACGGTACGGCGGCACGGACCGCGGACACTGCTCATGCGCGTACCCACTATCTAGACCTCGCAATCGAGCTAGGGTTGCGAACACCATTTTCGCGCCTCTTTCCTTTAATTATATCGTTATTGCATAAACGTTTAATACATCTTACAAATTATAATTACATGATTAGGGTCATCTCATTATACCGTAAGTTTTAATTAATTTTTTTTACAGCTATCATCATCTTTAACACAGAATATATTATATTTTTATATTGTTTGTATGCAAATGTTAAATCAAGAGATCGTTAAAACAGTATTAAGTACTTTTATGTAATTTTGGTTGCATAAAAAATATCTATATCAAAAAATGTCAGTAGTGGGACGTCACTGGCTTTCGATGAAAATAGAACAAGAGAATTTATATGAATACGTCGCGCCTTAAACAATGATATCGACGCATTGTCCGTTTGAGATTATCATAAGAAATTAGAGCTTAATTATGAATTTGACATTCTTATTGGACCTCAAGAGCTTAGTAGGGTAAATACTCACACCAGAAGATCTAAGTTCCATTTCAAAAGTGTAAACTTTAGGGTCTTTCAAGAAACGAGCTTACTTTCTCAAAGGGATCTGTGGTTCCTTTAGTATTGCAGATGTGGTCGAAAACAAACAGTTATTTAATATAGATATTACGATTTCTGTTAAGGAAAACAAGCTGTTTGAGCGAGGTGATCGTCCGCTACTCCAGAGGAAATACGGAGTACTTTCCGACCTTTGAAAAAGAGGTTGTTACTTTTAATTACTTATCGCTTAGATCAGTGCAATCTCTGTTCGCGTTGTCATGGTAACAACTTATGGTATCGCGAGGTCTAAGCCCCACAAGTGCAAACTTAATTAATACGTACACTGTCATTTGAAATTACACTCTATACTTAAAGACTTAAAGTATAATATTGTGAATGTTATTTGAAACAAACCCTTACGTTGTCCTAACATTCTTGACCGAGGTCGCTTACAGAATTCGCGATATACCGGCCGTTTGTTAGTTTTCATTAAAATGCTTGTATTTATTCTGATTTTCATTATGTGGGTATTATAATTTTTAACTAAAATCATGAGGCTAACAGAGCGTTTGATAACGTGTTAAAGTAAAGATTCAAGACTTGTCAACTAGGATTTGTTGTCAATCGTCTTACTCATATTGTTAATGCGAAATTTTTGAATTCAGATGAATGTTTGTTAGCAGGTAACGTAAAAACGGTTAAACGAATCTGGATAAAATTTGGCACAAAGATAGATTACTGTCTCGAATACATCATAAGCTACTAGTAAGTTATTTTTTTAATTCCGTTCTTATAAAGAGGCAGATAAAAGCCTATCTAATGTTCATAGTTTTATCATTAGCAACTTGACAATAATATCAGTCTCATTGCATGAATTTAGTATGACAGATATACACTAAGATACCTTTTAATGACGAATGAAAAGCAGTTATTGCTGAAAATAATCACTGAAAATACGATTACAGACAACTGAAAAAAAAAACATGAAATTGGTCTTGTTAATTTCGGAAGCGTATCTCTGTCATGTTAATTAAGATGTTTTCCGATATCGCAAGTAGGTTGTATAATTCCTTCAAACATGTAGTAGATATTGAATGAATGAATGAAATGAAAAAAATGAAATGAATACGAAATGATGACTTTTTCCTACACATTCGGATAAAGAAGATGTATACGACGAATATACTTTTCGAGGCAAGTGTTTTCTTTAAAGAATACAAAAGTTTAATACAAATAAATTTTCCAGTTAGGCAAGTCTACGTAGAGACCGTCGATTTACCACCGATAACCCCCTTAACGCTCGTAAAATTACTTTGGATTCGTTGATATCTGTATCATTTGCTCATCTCAAAAAAAGGTAGCCTGTGCAACTATATGATTATTTTTGTCAATTATGTAAACTTAACTTAAATGCTATCAAATCAAAAGAATACGCAGTAATGCACCTCACGGAACCAGTGCCGCCATCTGTAAATAAATGTAAGAATTAAGTTAAATACTGCGCCATAAATTAGAATTTACATCTGTAGTTTCGCTTTTCGCCGATAGATGGCGTTTAAAAATATTAATAAAGCTAATAGGGATAGAATTAAACGTAACAATTATGTACCGTAAAAAGTAGAACACTCGTACCCTTCCTTGGAGACGTGGTAATTTTACCCAGTAATTTGGTGATATTAAATATCAGGCGCTCTATAGTTTCACTTTTTAATTAGCAGATTTACTAACAAGTGTCATGTCTGCCTCTTCCTAAATGCTTTGTGCTTTAATTAAATATTAAACACTTATATTTTAACGGCCACTAACAGTCTGTAACTAAATCATAAGTCAATGATCAACCAATCTTCATTTTAACTTAGACGTGGTTACAAGCCTTAATTAATAAAATTCTTATTTTATCTATGCAAGGAAAAGGTGTATTCTGACGTTTGTGTGGAGAGTTTTCCCTCCATACTCCCGGCCAGAGAGGGCAGTGCCAGAGAGCGCGCGCCGGCCGCCGGGGACGCGCGTGTAAAGTTACGTTTTCCCGCGCTTCCGAACTTTACCGATGTTACGCGTTAACTCAAACATTATCGAAATCGGAAACGACTTTATTTGTGTTTTGTTTTTAATGTTTAGTGTTGTTCAGTTTGTTAATGTTAGTTAATTTATAACAAAGGTAAGTTTTTTTTTTAGTGCAAGTAAATAAGCGAAAAACATATGTATATATTTATGCATAAAAATTGAACAATTTTATGCTTTACTTTAATTATCATGTTTCTTACGTTAATAATAACAACAGTGATCTCGAAACTTTTTTAATTTTTGTTACAATTTGATATTAATAATTTCTTTAAGTATAATAAATAATCTTGGTTGTGTTACTGTCGTTTTCGAAGTTTTTTGACGTTACAGTTTTATAAGAAGAGCTTAAGATATGCCGAGGAGCATTACAGTTCGTTGACGTAACACCTTGAGATGATATTCGTGTCTCGGAATAATGTAATGTAAAAAAATAGACGTACGCAAAAAAATAAATAAAAGATTTTCATATACATTCTTGAAATTGAACATGTTTCTTGTCTCTGTTTAAAAAAAAAAGTTCTCGCCTTTTTATGAAAAAAATAGATTGAATAATTCAGTTCTATTATTAAATTCAAATTCCTTAAAATGTATCATATTTTCTCCCTCATTGAATTGTCTGCGAATTCGTCCATGCCAATAAAAAAGCAACGCACCACAGACCAACAACTCAATTCGGCAGAGAAAACGTTTTTTTTTCGACTCGTCTGAGAACCTGGCGGTCTTGTCTCGACAGTCTGTCACCGGCGCAATGTGCTTGTGAATGGTTTTGTCCTCTGTATTATTTTGACCAGTATTTTTGTCAAGATTTTCGTCAGTGATTTTTTTTTGTCGGGTTTTTTGACGGGCTAGTATTGTGTCTTGGTTGTACATGATTTATATCCTATTAGCTGTAACTCGCGATCCGGTATTAAACAAAAAAACAAGTTGTGTAGAGTCTTTATGCAATTTCAGACTGTAATTTTCTCTCTTTTCAATATTTTATCCAGATCCGCACGCCCAGTACGGGATTGCGTCCTAACGAACATCCATCATCAAAAGTTTCGCATTGCATTCTTAGTCAGGAAAAAATAATACTGTACTGTGATGTTTGAAATGTGTCTATTCAGCTAGAAAAAGTTCAATAGTTTAGGGTCCGTGATACAGATAGCCCTGTGTTCAACGACTTTTTGAAATTAGCAGAAAACTACACCAAAATCGTACAAAGGTCACTAAACTACCCCTTTTGTAAGAGTGCTTAAGTTACGAGTTTGTACTTAAAGTTATACGCCCTGTTAAATGCCTCCTCTACGTGTTCAGACAGACACGCGAGTTGTAATGTTAACGTTTTACTTCCGCTGTATATTTTATTTTAAAACCACTATGTTATTTCTATTGTCTTCTACAAAACTAACAGTCAATTGGAATATTTTTCCCGAACAAAATTTACATAAATCTAAGTGAAAAAAGAGCTTACAAAAAGCTTGAGTTATCCACTCTGATTTTATTTACTATTTAAGTTATATATACTACAATACCTCGTGTTGATCGTTTGTGTTTTGTTTGCTTGACATCCCGGTAGGGGGAGGGGAGGTAATAAACATAATATATAGTATGTTATCTTAAATATAATTAATACTTAAAGGTCCCCGTTAGTCGTAGGATTTTTCTTCTCCAATGCCCTTTAATAGATAACAGGGTCCAGGAAAACAGGGATTTAATCCGGCCTCTGTCAATCTCATCTTAGGTCGGATTATTGACCTCAACCTCTCCTCTTACCCGGAACTACGAAACATTAGGAAAATACGTAAAGCCTTATTTAATGGGTGATGCATTAAATGGTTTGTTCCTGGCTTGTAAGACGTTGTAGATTTATTATGGTGTGACTATTATGATTAAAAAAATATCGCACTGTTTATCAATAAAGCGATTTACGCTGCAGTAAGGCAATGGAAAGAAATAAATTAATTACAATTCGCGAAAAACATTCCTTTCCCGTATGTAAGTCGGGCAATAACGAGAAACGAATAAATTGCATCTAAATGTTTATTTCTTTTAATAAATAGGAATCATCGCTTCACCGACTGCCCTCAATTTTTCTTTCGTTCTTTTAAAAAATGTTCAAAACAATACATTTTTCAATTTGAAAAAATTGTTTACATTTTCGACAAAAAAAACTCTAGTCGGTTTACTTTTTGTAGAGACGTGAAAGTAAAACTTTTCATTTCTATTTGGGTTATGTTCTCAAAATTACGAGGCTGAAATTTTTTCGTCAATTTTGTTGAATACGTTGCAAATAAAAACAGGTAGTATTTTTTTGGAGTTATATGTTTTCACGAAAATGGTTCATATTTCGTTCAACGTCGGTATACAAATAATTCTTTCTTTATTTATTAATATGCAGACTATTATAGTAGGAATAGAGCTGACGTAGTTTCCGTTATATACGTATTTGGTTTCAAATACTGTCATCAAAAGCTTTCTGTTTCATTAAGTATGAAAACTTATTATTGAATGATAAAATAAGTTTCGTGTGTCAAAGAATTAGACTAGTTAAATATTACGTTGCGTCTACGTATAACGTACTCTGTGGTCACCCCAGCGCACCCTCGCGGCCGTCACGCGCACTCACCCCCGCGGACATAAAACCTAAACAACTCGCCGACTGCATGTTCCGCACAGATAACTTGTATAGCGATTAATCACACAAATTATTTTCCTGCTTTTAATGTTGGTATTCATACTTCATTCAAGACTGTCCCTTTGTACTCAGTGAGTAGACAACTATGTTTTATTTAACTCGCAACTCGCCTTCTTCATCAACAGAAGAGCCCCCATATATACTCTTATACTACCCAGCAAACTTCGTACGTATTATACAACAATTATGTCATATTATCTCAATACTTAAATGTTTAACAATTAAATATCAAAGCAGTTTACTCTTTGCTGGAGTCATTCTATGTCTCTGTAATAAAATGATTAAAACAGCTATAAACCTTTTCGAAAGCCTCCATAGTTCTTCTAGAATATGCGTAATATCATCAAGCAGTCGTGGCCGAGTGGTTAAGGCGTCTGACTCGAAATCAGATTCCCTCTGGGAGCGTAGGTTCGAATCCTACCGGCTGCGGATATATTTTTTTCTATCGGAATACTTCGACAATGGCAAAGAATTAAGTTAACTTTTTAAGAAGAGGTATTCATGACAGATTAACCGGAGATAATTTTTTAAAAGAGGGAAAAAAATTCAGTCATCAACAGTTAATTTTGTTCACTTTAGCAACTCTATAAATGTTACCATTTTTGTCCCAACTTGTTTCTATTATTTCACTTCTATTACTTCACAGAAAATTAAATTTTTAAAACTTTCGTGAGATATTTCAATATACTTCTACTAAACGGGGCGCAACATAAAGTCGAGGCTCTCTGAGCATATCCGCAGTATGCGAAAATTAGACGGTAACGCCTCAGCAGTGGCGGAGCACGCCCTCAGCTCCGGAACCTCGTATTATATTAGGTTCGTCAAGGTTAAAGTGTTGGCCCGCGCGAGAACTTTATGTCTCGGAAGCTATTTGAAGCCATAGAAATAGTTCGCCGCCCTAATTTTAACAGAGACAAGGGGTGGGTGCTGCCGCCTACATGGGAACCCGTCTTAATAAACCCAGCGGGAAAAAAACGACAGCGCTGAAGATGATATAGTCGACATAGTCAGTATGTTTTGTGCCTCCGGTAACCTGAACTTCAATACCAACAATGATTCAACATCGAACTCCTTGACGTCGCCGGCGCCCCCCGAGCCCTCCGCCTGCTCGAGGCGCTCCCTCGAGCGCAGGCGCGCAGTGACCGACAGGCCGCAAACGCGCTATAGTAACAATCCCATTCACCCTGAAGAAGAGCCCCCAATGGGCTCGAGAGTAGTCGGTACCGACACTGATTTTCACGTGAGTTAAGTCGTTTTTATAAGTAGTACTTCACGTTAATTCCAAACGAAGAAAAAATTATCTATTTACGCTACTCTTATGATCTGTTCTCAAAAATACTTTATAACATCGTGGGAGATGTTAGGAAGTTACCACAAATTGTAAAACTGTACGATGTCTTTGGTATCTGGAATCAGACGATTTAGTTACTACGTTTCACTATGAAGGACGGCTCAGTAGCTCGCTGGCGGCGGACTGTAATGAATATATTAATGACTCCATTCAAACTTTGGCGAAGTTGGCTACGAGGACGCCGACATCGGGACACTGGTCCTAGAGGACTTACGTAACTGGGATGCGACTCGGAAAATCATTGATCATCGTGAATATAAGAAGACGATCACGACTCTAACTGTTTGCGGTTTTCCATCACAATCTTAGTTCCTAGTTACTTTGTACGCTCTACCTCGAATAGAATAATCTACTTTTACATTTTTTAAGTAAATGTTATGTGTGCATTAATTAAAGTTGTCCATACCAAACTGACTGAAAGGCGTTTATAACAAAAAACATATTGTTGCCATGTAAGCAGTAAATATAAAGAAATTATTAAACAATTTGTATTTTCTTTACAATAGGACCGACAAAGAAGTCGATCAATTACAGTAACTATATTTAAATTACATCAAAACCTTAACAAGACAATAGAAATAATGAAGAGCGGACTTTTGCTTTCAGCACACAAAACTCTGACACGCAGTCGCTGGAAGGCGCGCGTTTAATGCAACAATTACACAAGTGTTTTAATCGACGTTTGCCACCAGCCGGCGGTGCACACGCACATATGTGCGGAATTGTACCAAATATACGTGACAGCAATATTTCAAGATGCGCCCTGTTATCAATTAGATCAATATCTATCAAGGGATAATTCGCAAAACTCTCGAACAAACTAATTCCGAGTTTGTTCCCAATTTGATAATGACCCCGGATAAAGTCCGAGGGGCTTCAGAGACTTAGTTTTGTATATATTAATAACTTTTAGATAAGTTCTACGCTTGTGGGAACAATTCAATCGACATACAACGGTACGTAAACATTTCCTATGAAATATACAAACTGAAAATAAAACGTAAGGTTAATTTGCTTTAAGGGAACAACTACCTTTCTAGAACTTTCTCAATGTCGCCTCATCGCTATTAAGTTCGCATATGAATGTAGATTGAGTATGAGATATGTACACCAACGGACACCTTTAAGGGCTCCGAGTGCCGCAAAGAAAACTGAAATTTGTAACAGTTAGTAAAGAGTAAAAAAAACGATTTGGATAAATATCGTTTGTAAATTTAAAAGTGCACAAAACTAGCCGCAAAAAATCATATTTGCACGTCTGAGTTTTTAAAAAATGTGGAACGTGTGAGTGCGCTTACTAATCTAATTACACCGCTGCCGGGCACATTGCTCGCGTCGTGTAGCTCCGAGCGGACACTTTGCTGAATGTTGCAGCGTGTACCTGATTCGTTTAATTCACATTCAAGATGGCAAAAGATCCATTATCATTCATCTCGATAATTTTTGTTGCACTAGCTTTTGTTCTATACAATAAATGCGCGTCACAAAAAGTAATGAAGTCAATATTTTTATTCTTTTTCTTCACCTGTTGTCTTCTCAATCGTTATTATAGTTTCACGACGATATAAAGCTTATGCACCTTCTGTTTTAATCGTCCTAGTTTAACTCAACAGTTGTATTGTACCTATATTTGATATTTACGTGTGTAGAAAATCTAAAAACTAAACAGCTTGACTGACGATTAAAATTTTGTCTACACACTTAAGTTACAACTGTGTTAAGTTACAATTCGTATTTTTATTTAAAACTGTGGAGCGAGCTTTATAGTTTTCATTTAATTTGTCTCTGATGTAATTATTCTAACACTTTATAGATTTACTAAAAACATAGGTAAGATCTTTTTTACACAGGACGTATTGAGAAACTGTAGAGTATTCGTTTTGATATGACAATATTTACGCAAACATTACATACATCATTATATATATCAGAGAACGTTTGGAACTAACGAGATTCGCTTTTAATTATGTTATATTCAGAACTACTACCGCTCTTGTGGTGGAGTCAGATTGGAATTTGATGCCAAGGAACCTCCTTACCCGTTCATTTGGATGTTAACGTCGTAATTATTTAACTCATTTGTAAGCATATTGTAAGTAAAGTTATACTAAGCGGATACGTAGCAACGTCTACGACTTTCGTAGAACATATACGGTACGTCTACGAATGTATACAACCTTTATAAACGTATGTACACGTCACGTAATGATGTTTTTAGACTGAATCTTTCAATAGTGAAAACAGCGCTTCGATTCGTCCTTCATTATCTCTAAGTTTCGAATTTCACGACGTTACGATTTGAATCCTTCGCTATGTCCTGTCAAGTAGACAACGTATGGATTTAGTCCTTTTGTGTTTATTAATCCTCATCATTTCATAGTTCGGCCGGGGCGTATCTTAACATCAGTAATTTCTTTGTCTATGCTTTCATTCAGATCAGAAGGTGGTCATGTTACAAAGTCATTAGTTAGCGCCCGAAATATTCATGAGTTTCATACACATTCTGTCAATCTTTCATCGAGTTTAGGAACTAGTAGACAGACGGGTAGATGATAAGGGTAGAATCTATTTGTTATAAACCAAGCGATAATACGACATATAAAACAAGTTCATTGTTTGACATTCATCTTATAAATTCTATACTAACACACAAGTTTTGTTGTTGGAAACATTTTATTGTCGTTGCGTTCCCCTTGCATTTGTATTTTGAACGAAATCTTTAGTATGGCCGCATTGCGTTGCAGATTAACTATGTAAGAAACCGCAACAACAATATAAGTATAGTACTGCTTTGGGACGCGTAACTTGTAAATGAGCTGTTGTTGGGGTTAAGTGAGAATTTAGAGTGCGGATTGCAGAGAATACCCAAAACGCCTGATAATTTCCTTTAGCAAAAGTACTCAAGTGACTTCTTTTTCGTTGTATTTTAAAAGAAACGTTAGTATGACAAAGTGGGATAGAAACTGGCGACGTGGCGACGTGGCGACGTGGCGTCACCCAGACTCATTAAAATCATTTTATTAACTTTATTTTGGATATCACTAAAAGAGGATGCAGCTTGCTTTAACAATTTGAGTGTAAAATAATATAAGTTCTTTTTATAACTGTTAGTATCGTAAAACGTCGAAACACACAATGTTTTAAGAACTTATGGAGTATTTATGTTGACGGTGGGGTTACTCAAGTGTCCCACTCCTCTCAGCACAGCTCGGCAAACAGTTGGAGTACGTTTGGCGACGCGCCAAATGTATGGCTCTCTTTTTTATTACCCATCGACTAGTTTTGTGAACAAGTTCAAGGATAATTTTATTTTTCTAATAATTTAAAGTTCATACAAATATCTAACAAGGATACACCAATCATCAGTTTACGCTTAAGCCCAAAAGAGTATAGATTTTATCCGGTCTCCTTTAAACGTCGTAAAGTTGTAACAATTACAAGATGTTATTGGGCGAGACGTTTAAGAAACATTAAAATCTCTCATTTAATTTTCAACTTTATCTTCATTCGTAGTAAAACTCAAATTCCGAGTTTCAAAGATTCGGCGGGTTATCACCAGAATAGATCTATGTCGAAGTAATTTAAGTTAAGCTTGAGATAATATTTGAAGGTCAGTGTAAAGTTACAAACCGCTACTTATGTAACACAATTGAAGTAAACTTAGTCGTGTATGACACGCGAAGAGTTTCAGGCTCTGTAATATTTATATCACTTGGAATAATGCTACTAAGAGATCCGAAATTACAATGAAACACGGGGATTAATTACGTATATCAAAAATCTTATTTTTATTATAAATGCGAAGATTTAATTGCTAGATCATTGTCTGGAATAGCGTACAGGCCTCTTACTAAGTTCTTTTTATAACATTTTGTGGTACACAAAGTCGCATTATCTAGAGACATAAGTTTTGACACTAAGATAGTAGATAATATTGTTTTCAGTTTATAACGGCTTGTTTGCTAAGTAACGCTTTCAAATACTTTGCTTTACGGCGCTTTTAAAGCTTTTTAACTATCAATATCGAAACAATACCGCTGATGTTCTTTATTAATTTTATGCAAATATTATTTTAATGATCAGCAAGCTTGTAGGCAGAAATGAGAATGATTTAAAATATATCATTATGTTTAATAACAATAACTAACTAACTAACTAGAGTGGCGCAGCGACCCGAAGCGTGTCTTGGCCTCCGACAACAAACGTCTCCAACCA
>JAODUI010000030.1:1284879-1296635 GCA_027563995.1 Papilio gigon | reverse complement strand
GGCCGAGTGGTTAAGGCGTCTGACTCGAAATCAGATTCCCTCTGGGAGCGTAGGTTCGAATCCTACCGGCTGCGGATTTTTTGAGTTTGCAAAAAAGAAAATTACTTTTAATTAAACTATGTATCAGTTATATTTCAAATCATGTCTAGTAACAATTGACATTCGTTATTGGTTAATGAAATATATGTATTACTTTAGCCATAGTCCTATTTTAAATGACGTAGAGCAGTGATCAAGTCTTACTTATTTATTGAAACAACTTTCGTCTTTGGAGTAATTTTCCGGTACTATAAATGTTTGATTCATAAAATTCTAACTTAAATACTTTACAAAAAGTAAAGATTGAAATTGAACTTTTAATTGAACAATAAACACATAGAGACACTATGACAAATTGAAGTTGTCACGCCACTTTAATTTTGCGAGCTAATTAGTGACAATGACGTCACACTCGACACTGTCTTGACATTATGAGTAAACTGATGCGATGTAACGTGTCGATAGAACGAACAAAGGAGGTCTAATATTCTTTTCCTTATAATAGACGGCTGTAGACAAAATAATTTTGTCCTAGAGTTATCGTTATTAGAATCGACATAATGTGTTCAAATGTGTAGGAATAAATACGTGCTAAACAAGTGACGTCAAAAATTATTGCCAGAAGTTAACAGTTGACTTTTCTATTGAATATATCGTTAGTTTAATGTTACTTTGTTTAGGTTTAGGAGAAAATATTTTTTGTAACGAGGAAATCGTCCCAAAACATAGATAGGAAAATAGAACATTTTATTAGGTCGATTTCCTCTTTGTTTATTAAAATACAGGTTAGAAAATCTGCGGTTTGACTGGGCCTGAAGCCAAAAGTCATTAGTATAGTTTTACGTACAAAACTAGTGCCATCTAGCGGTTAAAATAAAACCCCCGTGTCTCTGTTTTAACAAATTTACGTAACAGTAAGCGGGTTAAACTATAACGTGGTTTGTAGTCACGTGTTTTATTGTTTCAAATTATTATTTTCCAGCAATAACATTATCAGCAGTTTAAGAAATTTAATTGATACAAAAAAGTTTTACATTTAGTATCTAAGCGTACCTTATCTTGACACATACGGTTATATGACTGAAAAATAATTGAATGATATGAAGCTATTGAAATGAAACAAATGAAATCTTTTGCCTTGCGATGTTTTCATGTTATGACGGTAACCAAACTAAGCTTACAAATAATTATTTGACAACTATTAAAAACGTGTATAGACTTAGTTTAAGAGTCAATGTAGTATAAAACCATCGCTGTAGTGCGGCAGACTTAAAACTGTTGGAAAATACTTGGAACGTTAACTGAGCGCTAAGTTTGGAAAGTTCACGCCGAGTTACTTTCGGCCACAGAGCATTAAATGCAGACTATTTTTTTGTACGTAGAGCGTCGGTGGCGCAGTTGTTAAGCGCTTGACTATTGTCCAGGTTCGATCCCCACCTTGTACCGATGTGTTTTTCCATTTTCAAATTGCATATTTACATTATCCAACGTTCTTACGGTGAAGGAAAACATCGTGATGCAACCTACACATATCGGCAAAGTAATTCAAGGATATGTGTCAAGTCAGCCAACCCGCACTGGGCCAGCGTGGTTGACTATGGCCTAGTCACCCCTAATAATAGGGTAGGCTTTGAGCCCCTCGGTGGGGTCGTATAGTGAGCTGATGATGAAATAATGATTGTTAATACATTCTTGTATCACTCAAGATAAGTCTAGTATTTATTATCTTTATAAATTTGATTAAAATCAAAGCCATTTAGTTTCGCACTGCCAATAAACAATCCAAAAGCAGAGAGCAAAAATATTTGAAATTCAAATTCTGTAAGTTTTGGCATTACTACATAATCATCATCATCAACATCATCAACAGCCCCTGTCTGCCCACTGTTGGACATAGGCCTTTCCCAATGCCTTCCACAGTATGCAACTTTATATATAAAAAAACATAGTTAATGATTATCAATTTATTTTTCTGCAGGTACTGAAAAATCTCGGTCAGAAATCTCTGTTATCAAATTAGTCTATGCTTGAACTTTTAAGCTTTTCCTTCAAGTCGCAACAGTCGGCCGCGTGAGTCGAATCGCTCGCCGCTGTAACGAATCATTTTTATATACTCTGTGCTCTGTTGCTCGAGGCAATAGTAAAGTTTTGCTTCGCGGTAACTTTACGTATGACACGATGTGTGGTCTTTGTCTTTTAAATTAGAATAATCCTTTGTCACTGTTGTTGTGATTTGTTCTTGTGTACATTTTAAAATATATATGACTTTAAAAGTAAAAATTTTAAAATGATTAAAATATTTACGGGCGATAATGATATGCTAATTAAAAACCACTTAGCTTACGTATAGAGGTGCCGACACCGGACTAACAAGTTGAGCCGATGTTAATTAGTTTACATAAATATTGTAAACAAATCGACGTTACTGAACACAGGAAACTTTTGAGTGTTATGCACATATCGTCTTAGTATTTTGATTTAATCCGTTTAAGTTATCCAAATTCCACTATACTTGTAGTCAATGAAAGTAAACAATCTTAATTAGGTGGTTTAGCATTTAAATTTTACTTTACCTTTGTATATGACTTGTAAATGTAAAGAACAATTCGAAAGATTGTCGTGTTGCAGCCTCCGTCCGCACGTCCCCCGCCAGTCTGCACCATTAGTTCTTCACAACGCACTCGCTGACAATGGCTCTATTGAAAACCGTGAACAATAGTTAGGCAGTGTTTACACTGCGGAAATTTTTCGTGCGACAGCTTGCGCCCGGATGACGTGTCAATAGCGCGTAAGTGGCCTGTTCTACGTTAGCGACTTTTGCAAACAGCCAGTACCCAGACAGGAAAATGTAATGTTCCTTTTTTATGAGCTACGTGGCTTTTATCGTGATACTGAACTTGAAAGTGACAGGTTTTAATTTTGTGTGATTTTTAATTTGTATGGAAACATGTCTATTTGTATTGTCTATGCTTAAAATTAAGATAACGGGGATTGTTGAAAATTTATCATGTCTTGAATAATTACAATGCAAAAAATAAAAATTTCAACACGAATGTGTCTATGAATATTAATGATGAAAAATAACAAAAGAGCGAATTAGGCAAATAAATAGTAACAAATTTAACTGAAATTAAAGAAATACATTTTATTATAATTGACTTTTAAGTACCTGCAGTGTGTACTGTACTTAACATGCGCACGCGACCGCACTAACATGTCAATCATCGAGTGGGGTCCAAGAGAACTTCATTCAAGGGCACCGACCCCCAAAGCACCGGCTTTGGGGGTCCAACACGCGACCCTCTATAAACAAGAGACCTCCAAATTGGATCCCCGTCGTACAATCGATATTTGAATTTTTTATTGGCAAATTTAAATCCCTCTTTTGTGTTGTAAAAATGAATTGTATTATCGTAAAGGCTTAGTATTAAATAACATAATAAGATTTACGTAATGAAAGTTATTGTTGGTATGTTGAAAAAAAAGCTTAATTTAACTTTTAAATATACCTACCATTGAAATATCAATCATTTTGAAAATGGAGACACAGTTAAAAGCCTCTATACTACAATAAAAACTTGCAAAATTTGGATAGCATATGCGCAAAAAGTTTTTTTTTTTAGTTTATCCTTCCAAAAAAATATCTCCCCGTAATTTAAGCTCAACGAAAGCTCCATCTGAAAGTTTACCGAACATAAAAATGCTAATTGTTTTATTGAGTTGAAAATACGTAGATATGTGCAACGCCCGCATGCAAATAGCGTCCTCTGTAATGCTGGTTTCACAGAACGGCAATGTAGCATACTGCTGGAGTGTCGGTTGTGAACTTGTTCTGAGCAAAAAGTGCAATGTTTGCTTACATTCGTTCATGTCCAGACCCTCGTTACTGTACTATTGTTTTGCTAACTCTGTTTGCGGATCTCGCAAAACTCCTAAGGTTCAAATGAATTACGTTTTAACTTTGTTAGGTGATGTTTTTATTTGAGTTGAACTTTTTGTGACAACTAGACTCTTTATGTATTATCAAGTGCTACTAGTTTAAGTTATAAAAAATGTGATTTATTTTATGATAGGTTCTAAAGTAACGGGACCGTCTTAAACTCAAAAATGAGTAACATTTGAAAAGTTAAAATAAAGTGAAGTTTAGACTGAACATTTTATAACTAGACAACATGCCAGCTCACTCTATTTGAAAATTGGAAAACATAGATTTAAAATGATAGCGCCGACACGCCGGATGGTACGCACTAAAACTTTAAAATGTCGAATTTCAAACGCTTTGATGTTTAAACAGAAACTGCATGGGTCCGGACGCTTCATATTGTTTTTTTTTATTCTATTCATTTTTGTGTAAATATGCAAATCGCCAACGCCAAATTTCAACTGATAGACGAATAAAAATTTTAAATGAAAAGTCCGTACACTGAATTGTCAATTGGTATCCGTTTTACTTTCATTCTACGCAACTTTTTTTTAGAATGACCCTTTATTATGTATGGATTTCGCTTCGAACTAGATGTGTTTTTGTGGACCGTGCGAACGTGGACAAAGACTGGAACTTCAAATAGAATTTATACATTGTTAATGTCATATTTTTACACTTATTTTAGAACCACATATCGTGAGATGTTGTATGTATGTATCCTACGTCGTTCGGCAGAAAAAGGCTTACGATGATGATGTATTTCTAAAGAAAACTGCTTCCGATAGTACATTGTTTTTTCGTTGGGAATCAGGGGGGTTACTTACATGTTTTGTTATCTTTATTAAACATACTTGTAAAAAAAGAACTGTCTACGTGCAGGTACAGAGGGCAGTGTATGAGGCTACTAATACCTCTATAAATTAAAAGGGAAGCCAAAAAAAACGTCTAGTCAGCAAACTGAAAGGTACTCCTGCTGAATAGAGTTACCCTTGTTTCGGTTCCACCAATAAACTTAAAAAGGCTACAGTGAAAGTGAAATATTATTTTTTGTACACTAACAAAATGAAAGAAAAAACTATTTATTTGAGTTCATTGCTAATTAACATATCAAATCATTTTTTTTTTTCATGAAAATTCTTTAAAAGACATTCGCGTTTATGTAATAAATCAGAACGTACTTTTTAACTAGTTATATCATCTTAAAGATTCTAATAAGGAATTAAGAATTACCAAAGCTAAATCGTTCATATGACTGATTTAAACTAAAGTTGACAAAGACCCTTTGATACTTCAGAGTTAGGTCAGTGGGTATTCATGATTATCGTTCATCATTCACTTTGTATTAAATGTAATCATTCAATTGGCTTGAAGGAGCATAACTGATATACAAATTGGTTCATAGCTTTCTTTGTGTACGCCGCATTTATTGTTGCCCTAGTGACACTGTTACGACAATTCACACACTGTCTTTGTAAATAGTGCCTGTAAAAGCTCCTTGAAATCAATTAAGTTGTGAATTATCTATACTAATGGACTACTTAAGTAATAATAATAATAAATCTGAGTGTGTCAGTATGACTTAATCGTTTTATATTGCAATATATTTCTTTAGCTGAGTATAATTCGAAAAAAATGTTTACATATGATTTCATGTAACAGTTTCATGAAGTTAGCCTTCTACGTAAAGCGTCGGTGGCGCAGTTGTTAAGCGCTTGACAGGTCCGGACCGGCCTCGACGTTGTCCAAGTTTGATCCCCGCCTTGTACCGATGTGTTTTTCCATTTTCAAATTGCATATTTACATTATCCAACGCCCTTACGGTGAAGGAAAAGATCGTGATGCAACCTACACATATCGACGAAGTAATTCAAAGATATGTGTCAAGTCAACCAACTCGCACTGGGCTAGCGTGGTTGACTATGGCCTTGTCACCCCTAATAATAGGGTAGGTTTGAGCCCCTCGGTGGGGACGTGTAATGAGCTGATGATGATGATGACCTAGCTCTCTCCATATGGCGTTACCCGTGTGGTTTCTTTGTGTCAAGACTGATTTCGTAAAAAAATATAACAACTTTATTTTTACAATAAGAATCTAGACTTTTGCTATGTTTTATGGCAATTGTCGGAAAGCGGGATTCGAACACTTAACCAGGTAAGCGAAATCCATACCATTAACGATAAGTTATAGGCGCGTCTAAGTGTTTAGTTAGGTATATCTAGTTTTTTTTATCTGTCCTAAGTGCCATGGAGCGGTTTCCCGAGCGCGTGAAGTTCGCAGCAATGACATCCAATTAGCTGACAATGACGTCGAGCTTATTCAATTCCACTTTGATATACAGACCTATTGAAACTAGCTAACCCAGTTTTTAATTTGCAACATCCTGTATTACGGAACAAATAAACTTGCTTTGCTTTCATGTACGAGCCAAATTAGATTATGGTGTGAATTATGTTCGCAGTCTTCTATTAAAATGAACTGTCGTCTCCAACTATGACTGTTCGGAATTTTAAGAAAAAGTTAGTAATAGACTATGTTTTAAATCTACGCCAAATATCGGTAATCTTTTACTATTCTGGAGATACGTAATATCATACATCCATCCATCCATCTAATGTTGTAAACTTAAAATGAGAAAAAAACTAGACGTTTTCCTCCGATCGTAGTTTGAACACAAGAGAAAATATCAAACAGTCATAAAAGTACGCATCAAATATTTCAATACGCGAACACTTTTCAGTATTTAAAAATGACTTAGAACCTTTTCAGTTGCTTCATGTGAATATTGAACTTTGCATAAATATCTTTGGTCGTTTAGTTCAGTGCTGGCAGCATAGAAATGCGTTGCAACTCGGATGTACGTCTGCGTTTTGTTAGGGGACGAGCCACAGCATTCATGAAACGATGCGTATTTTGTAGTGTCTGTAACCGTGGGTTTCCACTTCAATAAAAAAAAAACTGTTTTTGTAAACATAGGTAAAGGATGTCTATATGGCGTCAGTGAAAATCTATCGTAACAATTCCATACACATATACGAGTAAGGTTACAGGATTTTATAATAAAGGCGAGATCCAAGAAATTATTTTTGAACCGTTACGTTAATTGCAAAGCTTTTTCATTTAAAAAAAAAAGTCGCACGCAACTATGAAGTTATAATGGAAGTCGGTAAACTTTCTTGTTAAATATTGTAATAATTTGCAGTTCAAATACCATTTTTCTCCGCTGGCTAAACCGTGAGCGGCAGAGTACATCGGTGTTTTACAAGAACTTTTAGAGCTTTTTTCCGTCTTTGAACAGGAACTAGTTAAACTGTCTTTTTAACTTTACTCTACAGTAAGTTAAAAATATTACCCTGGACACTTTCATATTTAGTGATATGATGATAATTAAGGATTATTTTTTTATCTACGGACAATTTGCAGAGATACTGATATTTTCTTAAACACTAACAAGCCTCTTAATGTGTAATGAGAGAAATCCTCACTAATGCACACATTTAGTAACCAATCAATGACTCTGAGTACAGATGGTGGTCGTAGAATGTGTGTGTGTGTGTGTGTGAAAAGAAATTGTCAATCCCATTACAATGTCAATGCACTTTGCGATCATTGTATTAAAATAAATTGCTTCAACTAAATCTATATAAATAATTAAACAGATATGCGTAACGCGTTAAGTGACGTCATTAATCATTCAAAGTGGTGACGTGGAGTGCGGTGATGTGTGACGTCAGAGCACGCGAAGCTTCACTGTGTGTCAATTAATATGTTTGTGCTGTCGGTTGTTGAGTGGTGTCTGCGGAAAGTGCGTACGTATCACTGATTTATTATGGAAACATAATATATGCATAGATATATTATAGAGAACATGAAGTCCATGACCGTGAATACATTTACATTAAACTATTAAAACTTTCGTGAGACATTTCACTATACTACTTTTAAAACGGTTTAACTCACGTGTAAATCGGTGTCAGTACCGACTAGTTTTGAGCCCACTCACTCTGAAGATAAGCCCCCGATGGGCTCGAAACTGCTCGGTACTGACACTGATTTACACATTTACATTAGGATGTTAATGTGTCAAAACTATAGTTTCAATAATTGTGATAGCGAGAATTCACCGGTCGATCTTGTGTTTTAGAAGCGACAGTTAATTCTAAACTTGTTTGGTTTTTTGGTTGAAGCACTAGATTTTCGTCCAGATCGATCTGTGTTCCGTCATGAATATATTGTTATGTTGTAAAGTTAAGACAAACAGTTGCCTGAGTCGTTAATTTAAAGATATATATATCAAAAAGCAAGCGTAAATTTCTCCAGTCTGTCTAGATGTGTTGGTCACAATTTATTTTTTAATGAATACGCTTTACTGATTTTTTTAAAAATAACATGGGATTTATTAAAAATCCCCTTATTCATTAATATGCAACAACGTTCCGCCTGTACCAAAATTATAAGGCACTTAAAAACCCTACGGTAACCTTTGTGTTTTTACGCGTATAGTTTTACGCGCGTAATTTTTGACGCACGAACCGCTTTAACAAATACGCATTAATGCGTCGCTAAGCAAAGGTGCGTTCACACTTCTCTTTCATTGAATTTTTCGTTACACCCTTTTTACTCTGTGCTACGCGCCTTTACAGCGCTGGAATTTATAATTATCAAAGATTTATTGTTGACTGGTTTTATAAAGTCGCTAATTCGTTCTATTTGACTATGTAGGAATTAATTAGTCGCTTTTATGAGCTTACAGGAAAACACGGTTGACGTCTGCACAATTAATACAAGGGTGTCTAAAACAAAAGTTTCCCGTCCTTCATTTTTAGTAGTAACAATGAAACAATTTCATGTGAGAAATATGAAAATTAACGATGTTATTTCATCAATAATGCTTTATTAAATTAATTATTTAAGGATTGATTAATTTATTTAATTAATTAATTAATATCGCGACGTACGCGTCAATATGTCGACTCTAAAGCTACGCTTTGACGAGCCGAATTTAAAGATGCTGTGGTTACCCGATTTCCGAGCGTCTGTTTCAGGAATACGCGACATATTTGAGTTCATCAGTTTAAAATATTCAAAGCGTATCATGTATATGAAGCGAATGCGACATTAATAATTAGACGGGCAACGTGCATTCGTGTATTTCTATTGACGCAAATATGAGGGTATTTGCATATTCGCCTGTGACGCGCGCGATCCGATCCTCTGCGCGTCGCGGTTGCGAATGCTCTTTTTAATTAATTGACATTCGGTGCGGAAAATTGAAAGGACTGTCTATGACTGAGTGTTATCAGTGAAGCTATACGGTGTAGTGGATTTGTTAAATGATGTTTTTTAGTTAAGCAGGGCTTTGACGCGTTTGATTTGAAATGCGAACTCATTATGTTGGCCTCTTTACGTATATTCGATGTTCGGATGTTTTTATTTGAATTCATTAAATAAAGTTATTTGAAAATTTAAGTTTGAATTGTCAATATTCTAATGGTGCGGACTACTTATCTGGCGGTTGTGGGTTTGAATTTCCATTCGACTACAGTCCAGACCTACAATCTAGCACGAACTTTTTTAAGCTTACCAGGAATGGTTAAAATAAATAATAGTAATTAACAAAAATGTATTAATTTATTAAATGACAAAAAAAGAAATAGAAAAACGGTATAACTACGAAGACAAGGCGGCTAGTTAACAATCTATCTTTCCTCTCTTGTCTATTATCGTTAGTTGTTATCAAGGCGTCACGAGTAGGTACAGTATCATATACATTACATCCGTTATTTACAGTTCGTTAAACACAACATTTGTTCTTTCCGCTCACAAGAATGAGGCCCTTTAATTAACTATTAAAACTTAATCAATAGTCCGGCTCGAAAACAAAACACGCAGTGTACAAGCTCATTGATAATTTATCATCTGCTGTCCTTATCCCACTCACGTGACTGGCACGTGAGGTTTTACAAACCTTAATGTTTTGATTCAATTCCTACGACCGGTCGTCACCAACCCTACTTGGCAGTCTAGTCAATTTAGTCATTTTAATCAGATTGTAATTATTTGTTATTTTATTTTCTAGAACGAGAGTCGAACTAGTTTTGTACCGTAGCAGTAGAATATGGCTATCCTGCTCCTGTAAAATAAAAATTCATAAATTTAGTCGTAAAAAATGTGTAAACATTAGGAAAATTTTAAGTTCAAAAAATAAATAAATAAAGATTCCTATCTCATAAAGTCCCTCATAGACATAAGTTGGAGGAACGAGAGGGGAGCATAATAAATAGATTAATTAATTTGTAATTATAAATTAACTAAACATATGATTATAAAATCATACTAACAATTAATATGAGTAATGAAACTTGATAAATAGAACAAGTACATTGATAATCTACAATTTTGTGCAAAACCTTTTCAATCTTTGATTGTAAGTTTGATGAAATTGAAGACGATTTTCAAGTCACCGTGAAACCATATTTAATTTGTTTTTTTTTTAAGTCTTCATCCCATCGTATACGATATTTTATTAAATAGTTATGTTACATTTAGATATATATAAAATGTTAATTAAAACGTTGCAAAGTGTTATTCACGTCATTAGAAAGCTGTGAAATGACTCGACACTCAAATGAGTCTCCACTAATGAAATGTCTCTTGATTAATTGAAACATTCTCTAAACTGAAAAGTGTTAGGCGAGTACACTTTCTAAGGTTGTTTTACAAGTTATAAATAGATGTTATAATTAGAAATAAAATGTTCCCGAGCAAATCTACACTAAAGCCTAAGTAACCGTTTAACGCCAATACGCTAGTCATTAAGGGCACACATTTCCGATCACGTGGTCGAGTTCGAATCCCGCCACTCGACTATTGTAAACTATATCTTAGCACAAGTCTAGAGCTTATTTAGAGTGGTAAAAGAAAAATTAGAAAATAACAAAAATCTGCTACTATTTGTGTTAACAAAAAAATAACTAATATCCAATTAACAACTTTTTAAGCATATATTTGTTTCTGTGTATATCGCTGTCGAGGTTTCGGTTTTGTATCTTCGATTAAAATCATTTAGCAAATCGAGTTTTGCTTACGACCGTTATAAATGACTATTCCATTACGGAGGGGTGCGGTTTTTTAAATTAATGAAATATTCTCCGCTGAAAGCTAATTTATTAAGGGGACATAGATTTATATTACATCTATTGAATTCAGCATCAGAAGGAACTGACGATGAACCATATATAGGATAAAACTATAAAAACTTTCGTGAGACGTTTCACTATACTACTTATAAAACGACTTAACTCACGTGTAAATCAGTGTCAGTACCGACTAGTTTCCAGCCCATCGGGGGCTCATCTTCAGGGTGAGTGGGAACGGTACTATAGCGCGTTCGCGGCCCTTCGCTCACCGAAACTAGTCGGTACTGACACCGATTTACACGTGAGTTAAACCGTTTCATAAGTAGTGTCATATATAGGATATATTGCAAAACATTACAATATATTTGTATGATCCGAGAAGGACCTAAGTATATCAAGCAAAGGAAGGTAAAAAAATCACACGAAACCCGTGCACGTTTTCAACACAGGTAATCATAGATTTATGAAGCTAGCAGAGATGATATATATAAAACCTTTATCTCTGCTTATCCCTCTAGTTTACGGGCGTGAGTCGTGTACGACAAAATAGTACTTTTAACTTTTTTTTTCTATTTTTACATGTATTTGACGTAATGCAAAAGCTTTCAGTTAACCGTACACCCTTAACAAACCCCTGTTAATGGACCACCGAGTA
>JAODUI010000030.1:1254213-1273997 GCA_027563995.1 Papilio gigon | reverse complement strand
TTTCGTGAGACATTTCACTATACTACTTATAAAACGGCTTAACTCACGTGTAAATCGGTGTCAGTACCGACTAGTTTACCGATTTACACGTGAGTTAAGCCGTTTTATAAGTAGTATAACACAATACAGTATAATAATGGCATTAATATAACCATTAAGTTTACCTACACTGCTGAAACATTCACTGTTTTTCATAAATAGAATGTTATGACTGGTAAAATGTATTTCAGCAGTGGAACTTCATCATTAGTATATCCGTTCTCTGTCAGCACATATTATATGAGAAATAAACTATATTAAATTATAACGACATTTTTATAAAGTAATTATTAATGTCGTGTAATAACGAAAGTTATTTAAAACTTTTAAACTATTAGAGCTTTTAAAATAATAATAAAAAAAGCTCCGGCTCAAAGTTATTTCACTCATAAAGTCAAGAGTACAGACATAGACACTTGGACGTGTTGGAAACTGCGAAATTTCCACCGAACAAGGGTCGTTGAAAGAATTTTCAAACTGAAACACTTGAAAAATTAAATTGCAAATTGAATCTACGTTAAATTTCGACTAAATCGCTGTGGTATTTTTTTTTTACCTTTTAAATCTGTCAAAAATGTCTATAGAGTTAAAGCAACATCGTCATGTTTAACAAAAAAAATCTAAATTCTGAAAAGAAAGTCAACAAAACTACATTAACAACATATTTTGTTATGATACTGGCATTTAAATACTCCCTGAGATACTTATCCTACAAGAAAACTATATTCTTACATGTTTAATATCAAAAAACATTCCTTTTTTAAATACGTTAAGGTACAAAAACCCATCAACTATTGATCTAAGCCGAAGTTTAATATGGATAAACCTATATTAGTTAACAGTATTAGTATGGGAGCTTCAGGTGAAGTTATGTCCCAACCCTCCATTCACCGAAATTCCTTACCCGTAACTTGACACCGCACATGAAGGTGTTCATTTAATGACAAACTCCTCAGACAGAGTACACACAACACCGAATTCCAATAAGTAAATGAAACAGACCTAATAATTAATATTTATTTTTTACCTTTCCAAAAACAAAAAGTAATTTTTAAAACATAAAATTAGAAAAACGTGGCCATAAATAAACCAGAGAGAATATAGACAAACAGTCTTTGTTTACAATCATCCAAAAGTATACATGTCGATACTTAAGTATTATTTTTTTGTCATACTGTATCCGTTTTTAATTAAACACAGGTAACATACGTGGCATATATTAAACAGCAAAGCCAGCCCCATCGGTAGAAGCGTGTACTTTCAACATGCGACTATGAAATATAAATATTTCAGAGTGATGTAAAAGAAACGCATTTGACGCGAGCCGCGGACTAAAACACGGCGCATTCCTGATGACAGCAAATAATAAACACACACGCACGTGTGTACTAGCCATTTAGTTTTTAAATCATAAGCGAATACGTCCTACGTCCAGCAGTGGACATTGGGCTGATAATGATGATGATGATGATGAAGCGAATAGCGGTTGAAATATTTAACTTATTGAAACAATGTACTGTTTGTTTTTAACGCCTTCAAACAGGAGAGGTTCCTAATCGTCTATAACGTTTTTTTTTATTTCAACAATAATTGTACAATATCGATAATACAAGAAACAATAGAGTTTACTATCTATCGAGGTTCCTGATGGAAAGATTTTGTTAATTTTTCGTATTGTTTTAAAGTAGATTTTTCGTTATAAAAATTTGTTGTCTTAAATTATGGTAATTATAAAAACCTATTAGATACCAATTACGAATGTATTCAACTAAAGTTAAAGTATAAAAAAAAAATTATAGCAAAAATTACTCTAACATATAAATTTAGTTAATTTTACTTTGACTATCGCTTATGGTCTGGACCACGCACCATATAATCAGTGAATAGTGCCGAAGTTCGGTGTCGCCTGGCATTTAACTCAGCGGTAGTTTAAAATAAATTTCATATTTCTATATAGTATATTTTCCCCTTACTATACTTGTTTATATAGAATCATATCCCGGCTTTGAATACTGTCTTAAACCTGCATCCCTCAGAGGTCGGAGAAATAAGCTGTTTCACTTTACGTAGCTTTCCTTACAATTTCTTTCAATTCAAGTGCAGTGTTAAATATTTTATCTGAATTTTTCTCCAGTTCTCTGTTGCTCCCTTGAAATATTAAAATGTTGGCACCTGTTCCACATTCCGCCTCAAGGCTTCTAGCCTTCGTAACTTATGCGTATTATCGTCTGGATAAGACTCGTATTATATTGTATTTTGTAACCTTAAAATTCTCATAAAAGCATATCACGTATGTGAATAAAAGAACGAATACAACTTTATATTCACCCAAAGAAATTGATTTAAGTAACTTACTGTATTGTATTTTATATAAAATTAACAGATAGCTAGTTACTAATGTACAAATGTTGATAACTTTTAAAAAATAGTCAAAGAAACAAATATTCAAACAAAGTTTTAAGTGGAAAACGTAAGTACGTAAATTATTTATTGAGTATTTAAGTTTTACAAAATCTAGTGCGTTCTTTGGAAAAAGTGAAATGTACATGAAATGCATCGTTTCTTATTTTTTCTCAATTTACAAAGTTAGTATGAGAGAATTTATGTTACAGTTAAAAATTTAAAATACCTCGCTTTTATTTCGCTAATTAGGCTAATGCATGATTGTCTCTAAAGCTTTCTCAAAGCTATTCAAAAGCTTCATTAGAAGCTTTCATGTAATAGAATAGACGCACTGGACTTACAATGTCTTGCCTTATTTGCTTACTTAAGCTAAGCAACGAGGTCTCTATGTTATTGTCTTCTCGTACTTAGAGCTAACTTAACTAACATTTGAACGGATATAATATTTTACTTTCTCTGTTTAAGTTAAATTAATATATTAAATGGTTTGTTTGCCAAGATTAGTACAATGGAAGTAGTCTACCTAAAGAATGTTTGGTCCATGTCAAAATCAGAGGCCTCAAAGTAGAGAATTCCGATTACTAAATATAATCAGAGTGATATTTTTGTCGTAGCAAATCAAACAATTTACAATTAAAATTTGACATATTGGGTTACTTTTGTAAATTGGAAGTTGTCAAGCCGTGCTGATTTCGAACGGGAAAGTAACTCACGATGTATCATCATCATCATCAGCTCACTATACGACTCCACCGAGGCGCTCGGAGCCTACCCTATTATTAGGGGTGACTAGGCCGTAGTCAACCACGCTGGCCCAGTGCGTGTTGGTCACGATGTATGTGTTCTTATAAAACTCATCTGTCTTTAAGGACAGTCTGAAGTGGCTTCGATCCACGTTGACACACGAAGTCGACTCTGTAAAAAACAAACATGAAACTCTTAAATGTAAACTAGATGTGGCACATACTGGTCGTAATAAAACTAACTTGAGCATCTCATTAAAATATTAAAAAAACTTAGGAATAAGTAACTTAGAGCATTGTTAAAGTTATTTAACTTAGATTTAACTACTACCTTATCACAAACAATATTATGTGTATAAATTTTTGCGCTAACATCATCGACCTGCCCTTTACCCTACGGAGAGTCTGCACAGTATGTACTACACTTCCATACATCTCTGTCGTCCATTATATCTGAACTCACATACGTCTTACACATATCATCTTTCACCAAATCTATCCACACCTTCTTCGGTATTTCTCTACCATTCTAGCCGACTATATTACATTTTTGTGCTTACATGATTTTACCAATTCATTCCTAAAGAGTATACCGATGTAATAAATTAGTAGACGATAAAATTAAAACGAAAGTCTTTATATTAAAATGATAAGTGAGTGACATATCTAGCGGTGGTTATCGGGAGTTCAGTCATCTTGCATCGAGCACTCAGTCGTTCATAACAGAGGCACTCTCTGGACAATACTTATATTGTGGGGACGGCGGCCTTCTTTCAATTCTCACTTATTATTTATAGCTATAGAGAAATGAAACGACAATATACTTATCGATATACAAAGCGTATTCAAAAGCGCTTGTATTAATTTACACGTAATATAATAAGAAAGCCACTGAGGATTATCTAAGTGCGGTTAGAAATTGCCTTCGAGTCATATTACTTTGACAAGGAGTTTCTATTGAAATGAAATTAATTTTATCTCTTGATCAAAACAACAATAGCTTAATGGTTAAGCGTAAGTATTTCCGATCATGTAGTCGTAGTAATAATAGGGTTCGAACCCCGCACATTGGACTATTATCGTAAAGAATATTCTAGCAGAAGTCCTGGTTAAAGCTTTTTGGAGTGGCAAGAGAAATATTGGTGAGTTAACTAAAATTTACTAATATTTTTTTTAAATAAAAGGTGCATCTCTGTATTAATTACTAAACGAATTTAAAATTTTTGAATTTCAATATTTAAATAGGAAACCCGCAAAAAGTTTCTTAAGGCTATTCGATGTCATAAGTATGTGATAATATTTACGTGTTGTTCAATATTATAAAAATATTAAAATGTATTAAAACATGAATCAATTAAAATAATAAATAAAGTAAAAAAACATAAATTAACAACAATTACTAGTCTACAGAATTTAGTTTATGTCATCTATGATTAACTTTGCAACTGCACGCTGCACTCTACCTCTGTTCCGTGTCTGTCAGCCATCGTGCATCCACTAATTTTGTTGATTAACTCTTGTATTATAATTTAAATGAAGTGATTAAGCCTAGTGTTGAGTATTTCATTAAAAAACGGGAATCACCAACTACCACAAACAAATCATTGAAGGCGTTCCCAAACACGTGTTTTATATCCTTTATTACTAGTTGCAATAAAAGCTGGTAAGCTTTACCAATGATATCATACCGAAGTATTACAGTATACTTGTGAAAGTCAACGACGTCCTACAGACTGTGACCAGGTGTCTTGGGATTTCGTTTTGTATATAGATTCCGGCCGACAGCAAACTTACGAACTTTCAAAGGAAGTCTTTGTAATTTCAGAGGTCCGTTAATTTCTATTCATAGGTTGACTAAGACTTTGACTAAGACGACGGGCTTGAACACAGAGGGCGTGTAAGAAGTCGGTAGTTACAATATGGGTTCGAATTTTGATAACAACTCAGTGTGATGCTTTAAATATTAGCAGTATCAAACTACGTTGTGTTAAAAATCGTAAAAAGATCAACAGATAATAAATGATGAATACGTAATTATTAACCAGCTCTTTCGAAGACATAGGTCACGGCAGAAGTTGAAATGATGTGAAAAATTCTAATATGTATAAAATGTAATAGGTTTTGTATTTAATAGTACTTTTAGACGCCCTTATCACAGTCAGGATGGCCGAGCGGTCTAAGGCGCTGCGTTCAGGTCGCAGTCCACTTCTGTGGGCGTGGGTTCGAATCCCACTTCTGACAATACATAATTTTTACATCACCATTTTATCTATTGTCTTATTTAGTTAAATATTTAACTGTAAAAACTCACAATTACTTAACACAAAGCTTTGTTTAACTAGCTGTAGCTCGCAACATCGGCGGTGTAGAGTGCCACTCCGACATACATCAATTTCCATAAAAGTCCAGTTAACATCATCAACATGTTCAGTATAGATTATAAGAAAAAAGGCGAATTTGCGGAGACAGACGGAAATTAAAAAAAAAAGTTTATTTAAAAGGAACGCAAATACATTACATTCAAATAAATCATTTTACATCACCTACAGACTCTACAATTTTATTTACTGGATACATTTAAAATATCATTTTTTTCTAAATTCTTTAAAATGAAAATTCAATTCAAGAGACATATGTTTTTATTTAAAACAATATCAAACATAGTAAAATGTATTCTTTAAGGTAATTTAATTATTCTAATTATAATTATAACATTACATTGCTTCAAGTATCTTTTATAATGATGCCTGTCATTAGTAACATAAGGTCTCCTTGGTTGTTAATCTGGAATCATACAATTTTGTCACAATTCAAATTGAATCTTATGAACATTGACATAAATTTTATTTTGTGTTAGTCACGTATGTTTGAAGTTTTTTTCGTGATTTTATTCCGTTCGTGATACTTTAATTTTCTTCTGTTTCTTATTTTAAAATTACCTGGGACGTTTATTTGTATCACTAAATGTAGTAAAATTTATAGTTCTGAACATGGTTAGTAAAACAGACACCCCATAGATTGTTATTGTCGCAAGAAAATGTCGGCGGCATTGCGTCCGGTCATCCCTTTGATGTCCGCCATATTGTTCCGGAGATGCGCCGGCGCACGTGCGAATACTGTAATGCGGTCAGGCGCACCAAACTTTTTATTAGTTTTTAGAAAATTACTCTTTAAACTACGACCTTTATTTAATACTGTTTTCAGTCCCATTAGGATAGGCTTTATTTCTCAAAAGGTTTAATTTATTCCTATAAGCCGGCGCGCAGTCAAGTAATGAAAAAATAAAACCCTTCACGCTTTTTCTTTTTAATTTAAACATTTATCGTTTTTATTTTTAAACACAACAATTAAAAAAGTAAATTATTGTATATCAATTAACAATACAAAACATACTAAGGACACTCGACTAAAAGATTACTTTATTGTTCAATTGGCAGAAGGTAAACCGAGTCCTATATTTTCTCGCGTTGCCATGGTAACTGTGAGCGTTATGACGGGCGAAGTTGTAAATGGAGTTATATTTAGAGCTATCGATGAGTTTAACGCGAATACAATGCGCGGCTTTGACGGTTACAGTAACCCGCATCGCCGCGTCGCCGCCGCGCCGCCGCGCCGCCGCACCGCAGCCGCCGATATGTTTCGGATTAACTTTATAACGGATGTTTGTTTGTTATAACAAAAGGCTTCTTTGGGTGTTGGATGTGTATACACGCATTTATATTGATAAATATTCGATAGAGGCTGTACACAATCATTGAAAACGATTCGATATTAACATTTGTTTATGCAGTACCTACATGTTCCAACCAGTTAGAACTTATTTACTTCATTCCATGAAAATATAAGTACAGTTAAATTCAATGCAAATGAGAAATTATATCACACATATCAATGGCAGACAATTTTATTTATCTATTTTCGAAAGGCATGTCTTTTACTAGTCTATACTTTCAGTATTTAAAAGGTAAAACTGTCTAGACACGTTTGTTCATTTCTCAATACCATTGAATTTACACATGTATTTTAAAATATCATGTTAGTTTCGCTCTAAACAAGCTTAGTTCTTACTTCTATTATAATACGTAAGCAAAGTTTGACAAATAAATATAATACATTTGCAACGCCAGCCGCGCTTCATTAAGACTGCACGCTCGCTCTCCTGGCATCGAGTTTCATAACAGCGACCTGAATAACTTCGAATGTGTGGCAAATAAAGTTTATAGTAATATTTATTTTATAACCAATTAAAACTCCAAACTTTATTTAAGTGCTATCATATGCTTAAAGAATTTAAATTTTCTACGAATATTTTGACATCTTAATTTTCATTGTGTCTAATAGGCTCATTAGTTTCCTACATAACTCTGCACCCCAGACGATAGCTATCTTAGATTCCCCCGTCAGCAAAAAAAGCTCATTAGTTCATTGTAAGCTAGAGGCTTATTTCAATTTCCACGTCACGGACTCGCGGTAAACTGAAACATGTAAGTTATGGTAAACTTTGGTTACATTTTTCGTAATAATAGTTCTGAAACTTTCTTATTTTACCTAATGTTTATTTAGTTGCTTACTTAGAGCTAGAAGAAGGGGACAGACGAACAGCGGATCGCTTAATACTAATTGATCCGACGCGAATGGATGACACACACCAGAGGAACCCCAAATAAACATAACCAAGTTGAATAAAAAAAAACTTATTAAGTTATGAATAGGAGATATAAGAAATACTTTGGTATAAGCTATTTACTTTCAATCGACCTTAATATAATTACAATAAAAAGATGGTCAACATCCTTACGACCTTATGTTTACACTTAATCGAAATGTTCCTGTAATCGACAATGCTTAACTTTGATCTGCGGCCACGTGGATCCGGCGCTGGCCGATGTTTGCGAAGTTAAACGGTTATAAAATAAATGTTATTATTAGAATTTAAGTTTTAACATTATTAATAACTGTAGAACGTGTGTTTAACTCTTTTATTATTTAAACTCTCGAAGTAAATAATATCTCGTATCCAACATTCAAAATCAATTGTCAATACATTATTGAAACTGAGTGCTTTTTATTGTGTAGAGGAGGCAAGGTTCGTCATTGCCGGATTACAGTAGGCACTATCTTTGTCCCATCATATATTGATAAGGCTTATCTTAAAATTGCAGGCGATATAAGGAATTTCTTTCCCACGGTGTTCATAATATCCACGACTCAAGGGCTGGCCGAGGAGGGTGCGAATTGTGCTTAATTGACATCAGGCGTGCCACCCCATCCGCAACCTTCCAGTGCACTACCATTGTTAAGTAAATCACTAATCAATCTTATGTAAAGGGACTAAGGTTTATTTTTAATATGTTTTTTTAAACAGTATACCCACTTGTCAAACTTACCCTCCGATGTTTTAATGTTTGAGCTAAGGAAATCAAAATTCATAAGTAGTTTATGTTTTTTTTTCTAATTGCAATTTATTTACTAACATTTTTCTTGAATAAAACATAAAGAGGTAATAGGTTACTGTAGTATACTAAGGACGCGATATAAAGGGTGAGCATCACATCCTAAAGGGTAAAGGCATTTTCCTAAGTTAACTTTATAGGTTTCTTTAAGTTAATTAAGAAATTAAATAGGCCGCCAAGAGTGAACCAGCCGAGGAGCTGGACTCTTGGTTTAATTTTTCACGCAAACTCGTAATCAGTAGAAGACACCTGAATGTTAGCCGTAACTAGTTAATTCATCGCTTATTAACGAATAGTCAGTTTGTTCACTTTCTTATTTAAAATGTAAAATAGTAACACACTTAATTGTTATTTACTTGAGATAAAAATATAAATATGTTTTATAGATAATAAAAAGTAGTTCGACGTACTACTAACGCCATCTAGTGACATTATTTAAAATGAGTTAAAGTGTTCACCGCTACTTAGTTATAACTGGTGCTGCTAGATGGCGTGGATTGCTCAGTTATAGCTTTATTATCATAGATGTCAGTTGTACAGAAACATTCTTAACTATTCATATTATAAATTTAAATGCGTCCTTACTTTCGATAGCTATTTATATTATTTCATAGTGATTTAAAAAAAATGTGATAAATCGTATTAACACCTTAATTATTTTTTTAAAGATAGCAATTGTAAAGGTTTGTGGGACGCTTATTAAACAAATGATTTTATTCAAACAAGTATGGAGTGCATAAACTTCTAAACGGCCTTCATGATTAGAAGGTTAATTTTAAAATGTCCCTTGGTTACAATATTTTCCTTTTCTAAATTGCAACACATATTACAATCATATCTCAAAGATGTCATGTAAACAAAAGCTGCTTTGTTGAACCACTGGGAATAGAAAATTCTTACAATACATAGAGAAGACTACAGTATGCTTCGATGAAATGTAATAATTTTGACAAAGGACGAGACATCGAGCCAAGACACGAGTCTGCAACACAATATATCCCACGGTCCAGTGTTCACTTTGCACTACGCCACAGTCTAGCGAACCTCAGTAGGATAGGTCCAATCGTTCACAAATCTTGGGTAAAATAATTATGAACTAAAATCACATATATTCCTAACTAAGTTATATTTCAATATTCAAATGTTAACACAGTTGTAATTAGCATAGTTTCATTTAGAAAATAAACTGTATTTTAATTAATTATTAAAGCAATGTAAAGTTTCAATTAGAATTTGTTCATTTGTTTTGCGTATAAAAGAACACAAAGTTCACGCGTAAAATCTTCATTCAATTACACTGTGTCATTCAACATGAGTGTAACAACATCCATTAGGAAGGAAGCGAGTCATAGCTGCAACTAATAAATCTCCAGTCGGCTTCATCGTGGCGCAGTCGCTGCCTGATGGAGCTCATTTCTCCCACGAACTGTGCACGAAACCTATCGCCTTTACACCACGACTGAGTCACCTACGCTGAGTGCATACGAGATTGCTTTCATAACGCGGTACTCACTAAGGGCAGTGAAAATTTCTCGTACTAAATAAGCACTTTGAAAATTTGATTCCAAGAAGTAAAGTTTAAAGAGAATTATTTTGAGACATGTGTTCGACTGTTTACGCGTGTATCCTTTTTAAATTACTGACGACCTTGTTATTGAAAATGTGTATGTTGTTCCGCTTGTAGGCCACGTCCTTCAGCCGTATTCGATACTTTGTTTTAAGCTTCACTGTCTACGTAGTTTATGAATAATTAATTATAAAAAAACCTTGTTGTATGAAGTATTACATTCTAAACAAAGTTCACCCACTATTGACAAGAAGTTAATAAAAGTGAACGAGCCTAATTCGGTCAATAGAGCGTTGCGCCATTGAGTCCTACACACGGGGCAGCTGCGTTATCGTTGCGTTACAGCAACGCGCCCTAGCGTCGCTACATAACAACACGTCAGTATCTTGCACATAACGATATGAATTAGGAACATGAAAAGATTAAGAATGCTTTCTCGACAAACAAAAGCCAAGTTAAGGCAGCTTTAAGATTTACAGACCCGTCGAAGGTTCTTTCTTAAGGTGAGTAAATTAAGGCGCTACATTCGGTCGACCGAGCACACGAAAGTAGTCGCTACCTAAACAGACATACACGAAAGACCATGATTTTTTAATTAGTATAGTATGTCTCAGAAGCTTAAACAAGTTAATATTAATTATAACAATGAACTGCATCTTGCAAAAAAAACACTTTACATTTTTTCACTCTAAAATTTATTGTAAAATTACAGTTTTCTCGTTGTTGTAATTTTCTTTAGTGTTGATCGCACGCTAAGCCCTCATGCATCAAACGAACCGCGCCATCGATCATACGGGCTCTGCTGCTAAAGTACAGCACATCTGAGACCTAATCTAAACCAATACGTACATACAATCGAAACTAGACTATAGACATTAAGCCTAGATCTTAGTTGGAATAGTAAAAAAAAACAAAAATCACCTATACCTTAAAGGGATGTGATGGGAAGGCACTGAACACAGGTGGGATTGAGCAGCCAATTGTGTAATTGGCGATTGGCCAATATTTAAAAACAATAGCACGGGAGTTGATTGCAATCAAAACACATTTAAACATATACCCATACAACAAATTTCATCGTAATCATCTTCAGGCTTTATTAGCTAAATGCTGGACCTAGGCCTTCCTTGATGTATTCCCACATGGTTATTTGCCTTCCGTAATCAATGACATTCCGTCGTCTGCACTTAGTTGTCGGTCGACTAAAACGAAGGATGACCCACGCTCCAGGTACCCAACATACTCTAATAACAACACATACTATCGTGTGTGTCAAGTATAAATATATATATAACATACTATGACACATTTGTACGATTTTATTCTTATTATGATTATTTTTATCGTTAGAGAGGATATCATCCGGATATCGTCCTTATGTCAAGAACTCCCACACAGCCTCTCATTACAATCGCGAGCGGAAGAGCTCGCTCTCCTGAGGGACGTGCGAACACCAATATTACTATTCCCTATTCCCTTTACTGTAATATACGCGACACACGTTAGGTTTGGCAGGATGGTTTTAGTTTACGACAATTATAACGGAATATCTTTGTACCTTAGATACCATCAAAATAAAAAAAGATATCAGTACAATTGACAAAATGGACTAAAATGTATAGAAATGTGTTTCAATTATTTCCATAACTGTTGACTTCCGTTAGTGATATTGCTGACCGAATGATACTTTATATTGTTGACAATTTTCTAATACAGAGACACGAAGTTTTGCTTGTAGATCCTCACAAATATGATCAAGTGAAACCTAACGTGTGTCGCCGGTATAACATACTCCCACAACACGCTTCTCGTGACGTCTCTATGAGTTCCGCACAGCTCGCAGTAATCGTTTATTCTCGGGATAGTTATTTGAAGACAATATACGAAAATTGACAATCAAGAAACTATTTTTATTTATTGACAGTTACCAGTTGGTAAGTAGTTAAGATAGTTATGACACTTGCAGATTTTTATTAACTTACTAATATTGTAACACTAACACCAAGCTCAAGGATATGGTCTAAGACAAAAGTTAAATGTAGAGATACGAACACTGGACCACGCATTCTAAAAACTGTCGCTTAACCATTAGGTTAATGGCGCTTTGTAATTAATGCAATGTTTATAAATTACAGAAGAAAAATTTGTTGAGTAAATTCATTTGCAAATCTTACGAATTTGAAAATTTTACCCATCTGTGTAGGCTCATACAATAAATGTAATTAAAATGTTGTTCTGGAAGCTTCTCAGTTAAATATTTATTTGATATAAATTGCTTCTACATACTTACGGGTGTGTAGAGTTTCAGGGCAGGTATAGCTCGCGGCTAGCACTGCCATTTGAGTGGTGAACTGTGTTCCGAATGAATTAAGCATTAGAGAAAATGTATCGAAATAGGAAATAGTTTAATGTGAAAAACAGTAATAGGTTATTGATTTAAATTACAATGTTGTGGTCAGTCTAATATTCTTTTTTATCAAAATTGTCAAAAATATTAATTTCAAAATACAGACATGTTTTGTATCTAAGAACGTGAATCCTTTCAAATTATACGATTTATGTTATTGGTAAATTTAGGCCGCAAGATCTCTCGCGCATTATAAAAAAAACTTTGCAAGTATTCTTAGCGTATTCCCGATCTTCCACCTTTGAAAGTCCGCCAATCGTTTGCCTATTTTTATAAAAAAATCCATCCAAATTTTCGCATATATTCATTATTAATGTAGATATATTAGTGAGATGAAAAAAATAGCAACCATTTTGTAACAAAAAAAAAGTTCTCAGATATATTTCAGAACTATATTGGGCCTGAGGGACGAAGAAATTTGAACGTTCTCATAAGTCGCGACCCTGTAAAAATAAATAGGGGTTAACAAGGTCATGTTCTATGTGAAACAGATCCATCTTCCCTCTAACGGTTCCAATTCCACAAAATGTCAACAATAGACATCTGTAACGACTTAACACAGCACTGAGTTGTTCCACTGTCCCTAAGCACAGATTTAGTATAATGAATCAAAACTAAAAGGAGCATAAATAAACCCTACTCTGAGTGGGGCAGCAAGATTTATATAATTTTGATCGAGTGGCAATTAATAGAAAAAATATTTTTTATAACGTCTTTTTAGAGATAGGGTCAAAAAAGCGGTGGTTGCACAAAGGTGATCGACATTCATAGACATTTGAAATTCTAGAGATACCAGAAATGCGTTGCCGTAGTTTGAATAAGAATGTCATATTTAAAGAGATTTTATTGCAAAACATTTCATTAGGTAATTTGAAAAACTGTAATTCTGAATTTGGTTTGTCTCTAAAATTTTCATGAGTCATTCGTTATTAATCCTTAACAAAACGCTTCTATGATGCGTAAATTAAAATGTTCTGTTATCGAATCCAATTAGCAATCCTCGATGACTGAAGCTTCGTCACTAATCGCTTGTATACAAGTATAACCGCGAGAAGGGAACCGACAGCCGTTTAGTGGAAATATTGTGACAGATGTTCGTCTGGAGTTATTTTTGTTTCAGAGGGTGAATTTACGAGGTCCCACTGCGAGGAGTTTGATGTGTCAATTAGCGGAGTACAGTTGACTGTCGCTGCCAGCATTAGCCAAAGCGAACTGAGAGATGAGCGATGCGAAATTTGATGTAATATTATCATGAAATCTTTAAATCATCATTTTAAATAACAAACTCTGTGCCCTGTTTTCGTGTCTCATTTCTCTACGAGATACCATTTGTTTTCGTCCGGGTTCGCTTTTCCGTCTGTGTGTCCCATGTTTCGACATGAATTATCGCAATGTCGAACAGGCACGGTCATTTGTCAAAATTGCACTCGATTTTCATTTTGCTTCTGCAGGTTTTTAATTCATTTACCACTGCCGCATGGAATTGTTATACTCAGAATTCTTACTAATGTTATGTTTGTTAGAAGGTAACTCTAAAATGGCTAATAGAATCTAGACGGAGTTTAGCATAAAGATAGATTTCTTGAAAAAGGGCATGGCCATTTTTTATGTCGGCGCGGATAAAGTCGCGTGCTAAGACTAGTATTCAATAAACACGATACTTCGCAAATATGAATTTTCAGTACACACGTTTATTCGATTCTCAATAACTCGTGATTCGATTAATGACCGACAGATGGAGTTAGGAGAATGTATTTCTCGATCCTAACGAAATATTTGATCCTAGTTAATCCAATTAGGGCCACAACTCGTTATTGCGCTGGCGTGGGCCGCGCGAGTGCGAAAAGATATCGAATCAATTCCAATTGATTCACAACTCGAATAACGCTAGAATCGAATAGTTTCTAGTTAACGCTAAGAACGCATTGAAATTATTCATCGTATAAACTTCAATGCTCATTAATTTGAAACTTAGATTGTATTAGTTAAGGATCGGTTACCAAATGTATCTTTTCTTATTACGAATTAAATATTTCTGTGTCTTGCTACTGTAGAAGTCAGTGAACATTACATTAATGAGGAGTCTATTACATCATCGCAGAAGCTAACGAAATGCACTCAGAGCTTAGTAAAGTTGAGTAAAACTAACTGCTATCACTAAGAGAATCCCTTAGTGCAGATGTCTCATACTAAGTATACAATAGAGGCGTCTATTTAATAACTCAGAGTGCGACAGTAAATGATATTTGTAGCTTTTCACTTAAGCGGTAAATATCGCAGTCTCGCGTCAGGGCTTGTGCGCAATATTAATAAGTCTGTCCAGACAGCCGCGGGCGCGCCGTGTGACCGCGCGAGCTTCTACCTTTGTTCTTAACTAAATATGAATATATTAACATTCTTATATATTAATTTTTGAAGAAAATCGAACCAATATCAAGTTGACAAACATTACAAATATAATCTATACACATCATCATCATCATCAACATATGTCTACCCACTGCTTGATATAGGCCTTCGACAGTATGCGGTCCACCGTCTTCCATATCCAACGACTTCCCGACTTAAAATTCTTGCTAAGAAATATATTTAGAATGTCTCTAAATGTTTTGTTAGGTTCCAAATAGCGTTCATATCCTTTGTCCCTACTCGATTGAAATAACATTGTGTTTTTGATTTCTTTTTCAATCTGCAATTATATTAAATTTCGACATTCAGGAAACCTTACATAAATGACACAAAGTGGTTTACAATTGTGAATTAAAATACGCTATAGACATATTTTCGGTTTGATAAACCGTTGTAGAACATTATCTTTTGTACCAATGGTGTACTCAACCGCTGAGAGACCACGATCATACAGAAGACAGGCGTCAAGTGGATGTAGCTGTGCATTTGATGACTACGCATGCGAGGCCCAATATTGGTCTTACTCTCTGCAGTCTACTCTCCAGCCTTTTATCACAAGAAAGATGGAAACAGGAAGTAGATTTGGTAGGGAAGGGGATCCATCTGATAGAAAATATCCCGTTTAAGTGCTTTACGTACCTTTCACACAGGAGAGAACTCTGCATATGCAAATTCTATTCCGCAGTCACTTTGCTATTGTGGCGAATGGCCGCTTGCTTTGATACCCTATATTATTAAAAAAAAACTTATAAAACGCATTTTAATAACATAACAATGGACGTAAAATGCTGGTACAAAACTGTGAGCTGTAGTTGTAACGTGAAGAGTAGATAACTTCACCCCGAATGCAGCAAAATTCAACTCCGACCTTTAACGCGGTTACTTGCCCCCCGACTGGCTAGGGACGTGTCTGTCCGTCGCTTGTATTAAATATTTTCATAGTAAAAGGTATTTCAATTAGACGGCGGGGAATTCATGCAATTTAAATTTATGAATTCCATTTCCTAGATTTCATTTATTTAATTCGTTAACAGCGCGACTGTGGAGTTAGTATTCTATTGTGGCTGCGTAAAAATCGTCGTTAATTTTTTTTAGGAAACAGTAAAACTAAAAATTGTGATAACATCTGTATGGGTCTAAATACTTCTTGAATCTCAGTATCCGTTCAAGAAATCTTATTACAAGGAATTATTAAGAAGTTGCGATTTATCAAACACACCTTCAAGTCATATCTTGAAGCAATCTTTCTGAAGGTTGAAGAGAAAAAAAAACCGTTGAATTTCTTACGGTATGAGAGTAATAAATAAGAGGCGCTGGCGAACTTTGCGTCATTCCGCCGCCGAGATTATAAAGTGTCTTATTCTGGGGTACAGATGCGATATAACTACGATAAATAAAACGTTTACAGCATAATGGTGAAGGTTACGGACGATCACGTGGTCGAGAGTTCGAATTCAACAATTCGACTATTACCGTAAACCATATCTTAGCACAAGCGTAGAGCACAGTTGGAGTGGTAAAAGATATATTAAAATGTTAAAATAAAAATTGAAAAGTTTTTTTATGTAAATTCTACTAAAAACATTCTCAAAAGAAACAATCAGACAGATAGTTAAGATTTTGATAGAAAGCAATTTAAAGTCTTAATAACTTTAAACCTAGACTCATTCTAGACTGTCCAGTTGCTCATTTAGTTTGCTTGATAGTTCCGAGAAAAATGTAAATAGGATCTGATTACTTTCTTGTGTTTAATGAATCGTTATTTTTGATTCCGTCCTTTATTTACTATTCGGTGAAAGAAATAGTGATCACAGAATAAGGAGGCCAATGTCAATTTGTCGACGCAGACGTTTGGGCGCTCTCCGCAGGAAATGAGCGTATTTGTCTTACCTGTGCCGAGTTTGGCCGACGAACTAGCGGATTAACATTAAAAGTTTCTAAAAAACAAACCTCTAATTCAAAATTTGTATACACATGGTAATTAAAAAAGAGAAAAAAAGTTTTATTTTGACTTTAATAGAAATAATAGTAAGAAACCGTACAGTGCACGTCAAATATCTTGGTTACTTGGGACATCTCACGAGTCGCTGCACAAAACGTAGCCTTAAGTGTAGCAGAGCGTACAGGATTGCGAGGAGAGAACAATGCGCAGCAGCACCTGACCTTGAGCCTCCAAGATATTGAGAAAGACCTATAACATCGACTACGTTTTTTAGAAAATAAAATTTAAACAATACTTTTAAACATCTAATTGTGACTTACCCGCTATTGTAGCAGCCCTACTCTGACGTGTTACCTATAAATTCATAAATTCACTTACCAACATTTATGAATATTAATAATTAACGAGGTCACAGCCCTAATTTCCATACCATTTGGTGCGCGGGCGTGAAAGAGGTTGTCACACGTGAATATTGCATTAATACTTGCATATAAGCATATTTACTTTATATATTTTCATTTTAATAATAAACTTATTTATACATACACCGCATGCTATCAAAAGTAACTTAACTATTTTTTTCTTTTTCAGATCCGCACCGCGCCTGGTTGGCTCTGACGCGTCTTATAAATTGAACCAGTGCGAGATAGAAGCTCTTAATGCTGTAAGTTATTTATTAAACATTTTTTTTTCAATACTGGTAAAAGATTTATTAGTACTATAATCTACATAGTTATTCTTAGAAATATTTTTGTTTCATTTGGGCCTCTGATTTCTAATAATTACAATATAAATTATAAACCAATATGGCGAAGTGACCGCTACACGTAGACGTCCGCATTGGCAAATGTACTGCTTGCGTTTATAGCCAGAGAGAGGTTACACCGAAAGATCATATTTCTCCTAGTTTTCCTGCCAAATCTATGTTCTTCTCATAAAGACAGAATGTTAGGGTAAAGGGACTTAAAAATACTTATTTAGACCTCCGATACCCACACTCTACAGACAAAACGCGGTGTTACATTTAATTGACGTCTGACTCTTGTATGATCTATATTGCACCCGGCGAGCGGGCCAGTTGTGCACCAGCAGAGGTCGAATACGGTCATTATTATAGTTTAAAAAATCATATTAGCAAAATCAACATGTATACTTAATTGAATAAGATATAATAATGACATTCGTAGTACGTGAGAGATACATAATTAAATGTCGTTGTATGAAATTATAGCAATAATTATATTAGAGAAGCTCGTTAGAGGATTGAAGTGGATACAGAACAAACATAGTTATCTCGAGGGATTATTGCGTAAGATAAACAAGACGAATCTACGGGGACGTATCGCTTATTATTTATTAATATACAAACGGTAGATATCCGCGTAATCGAATCATGAAGCTTAATTTTCTATTTATTTGGGATAATCTGTTGCGTACTGTACTGTATAAACATCGTTGAAAAAATCATTTAATATATACACATCGTTACTTCGGTCTTTATAATGAGATTAAGACTAGTAAGAACATGTTGAATGTGGATGGCTATAAAGGTAAGGGAAGACCGAACGTGTGGATGGATTGTGTCAAAGAGGATATGCGTGGAAAGTGTGTGAGTTCAAATATGACGGCTGACAGAAAAGCATGGGAGAGTAGTACATACTGTGCCGATCCCCCGTAGGGAATAAGGCAGGTTGTAAGCATGATGTTGACATGTAACAAGATGTTTTTAAACATGTTTCGGCAATGGTCACGGTGAGATAAATGTCAAAAAATTTCTGTTCCCGTCAAAGTATCTCCGAATCCTTTAGAGACAGTAATCATAGACCACACATCTCTAATAGTATATTACACCCTTTACACTCACATCGTTCTTGGACTGACATGATCCAGTTAACAGTTTTCGGAAGTTGTTGAATTATAATTACACAAGTGAGTTCACACGGGCGTATCATAGACGTGAAGTTCGTCAGCTGTGTAACGCATTGTAGTCCCTTGTCACTTCTGTACGCATATTTGATGACACGACAACTTTGATAATAGGGTTGGCTGAAGTAACTCGTATCGTCCTACCTTTAACTTTGATTCAATTAAATTTCGTATAATTCAACAATTCATTCGTTTTTGTAATTATTGTTTTGTCATGATATATCGAGTTAAACAAAGCTTTATTGACTTCCAATTAATATTTTCATTTTCTACAAAAGTTATTTAAGTCATTCAAAACCATAGGGTTTAAATTCTTTTCTTTTTTAATTAAATAATGTCGTCGATAATGTCATTTAAGGAATAATAACATTAGACCGTAAAAGAAAATATAGTCTAATTTTTTATATTTTATGATGAAAACATTACAAATTACTATGACATGTTTATTCAATTGTGAATTCTCATAAAGTTAGTGTATTAAATTGGTTCTTTTTGGTCTAAAGAAGGCCTAATTAAAACAACCTACGCGTCATGCGCCCTCTAGTTATATAACATAGTCCATATTTGAAGTCAACAGCCGTAATCCCTATTGTTGATTTTAATTAAAAATACGCGGAAGGGTTATAATGATTCTTCAAATAACGGTTCATGTATTGATTGGTTAGTTAGCTTAGTGAGTTATATAGCAGCTGCTATGTGTCTGGTATGCACAATAGTTTTATGATCAATACATACCTCCATGAATCGTCTCTAAACTTTCTCGAATGTTCTGCTTTTAAACGAATAATTATGTTTACACAGATCTCTAGATCACATAAAATACTACTTATACTACTTATAAAACGGCTTAACTCACGTGCAACTCGGTGTCAGTACCGACTAGTTTCGAGCCCAT
>JAODUI010000030.1:1229600-1253107 GCA_027563995.1 Papilio gigon | reverse complement strand
GAGAAATTACGATAGATATAATTGCTTTGTTATAAAATTTCAATAAAATAATTAAACAATCATAATATCTTTAAATGGCCTCTAAACTTTCTCGAATGTTCTGCTTTTAAACGAATAATGTTTACACAGATCTCTAGCTGTTATTAGGACATGTATGTATGTATTTGAGAATGTTTTAGAATTCAAATAGTCTATATTTCTAAGTCACTTACAAGTGGCCATTTAATACGTCAGGGTCCGTTACTGAAGGTGTCAGTTTTGTAACTACACATAAAATACTACTTATACTACTTAAAAAACGGCTTAACTCACGTGTAACTCGGTGTCAGTACCGAATAGTTTCGCGCCCATCGGGGGCTCATCTTCAGGGTGAGTGGGAACGGTACTATAGCGCGTTCGCGGCCCGTCGCTCACTCAAATGACTGAACTCTGAGTCAGCATGAAATTACGTAATAGCAAATAATGAACAATAATTGCTCCACGTCTTAGATGTAATCTGACGCCGTTTAAATGCACATCTCGTGTGTGGCTTTGTTATTAAGTTCATTGTTAGTGAATTATGTCGGTTGGCGCGAGTCGCCGCGCGGAGCTCGGCGCCGGACCTTCTTTGTGCCTTTATTGTTGTCTATGGAGTGTGTAATTAACATTTTCTGAAGAAAATTTAATCGCTGTTTTTTTTATTACGATTGCATTTTTAAAGTTTCGAGTTATTAACTATAGCTTGAATAGACTTGTCATGCTGTCCTTTTCTCTACTCATTAATTTAGACTGTAAATAAAATTATTCTGTTTTTGTTACCCCCTTTAAAAATTTTCTTACAAGAAAATTGTAGTCATATGTCAATATTTTTTGGAAGCCAATTTGTCGTAACGAACTTCGTATCCGAAGTTTCGTTGTAAATTCAATTGTGATATAATTGTATAAGGTAAACCGTAGCAACGCCTCTTTTGTGCCCCATAAACTACGACTGAACAACCTCACATGTATGGAGAACGTTGGACGCCGTGCACTCTATCATTTACACATTTCCTTGTACGGAGCCGGTTGCAGTTCTAAAAGCGAATTACGACCGAGTATTAACCGCTGTGTAAGTTCAATATTAATTGATTTGTGATCCATTTTCAGTTGTGCCGTTATTCATGCACGGAACAGATATTGTTCCTATGCCGTACCTCTATGGGTCTAAAATATTTGAAACATTAATAATTGTAGAAATAAGCTGGTCTAAACATAAACGAATTTTATCAATCTTTTACAGAAGCTATTAAACAAGCATAACTTAAGGTTTCTGCAAATAGTGTGTCATTTTTCTTCTAAGGCCGGCAACACCAGATGTGTTGCGGATGTCCATAGTTGTCGATGATGACGTCGGTGTTCTAGCCCTTAACTGGCCACCTTCTCTAATAAAAAAATAAGCAAACTAAGATCGATGCATTTTATGTTTAATCTCAACTTCTTAGAGTTTAAAGTTCAATGTAGCTCTGTTTATCTCGAGTTGGTAGATAACGATGTGGGAACAAATCACGATTATTCATCATATTCCTCCGTAGTTTCCGCTAGAGATGATCTCAAAGGGTCCATAATGAGACTAATCTACGGCAGACCTTCTTATTGTTCTCGAACCGCGCCGACTGTCCGATGTTCTTTGCCAAATTATTGCCAGTTATCTTTGTCCAGTTTAGTTTAACATTACAATCGTGACTCACATGTACAATTTGTGTTGTGATTTTGAAATTCCTTTTAAACTATTATTGCATCATTAAATAGGAAATTACATATATTTACAAGATTCAATTTATTGTGTAACAAATCAAAGAGTTGAAATTCTGCAATATAAGATTGTTTATTTCTCAGGTTATAAAAGAAAAGAATATTGTACAATGAATAATACAAATATTAAATCAGATAAGCTAGTCCAAACATTAACACCAAATAAAGACAGTCATCGGAGGCGAGGGAGATAAATAAATTTACACTCTATTAGGCGGCGGTGATTCAGCAAATGGCACTGAATTGGGAGCCCGGGCGACCCCCGGCGCCAGGCTTATGATCGAGGATGATGCTTCACTTCATATACATCATGAAGTATATCTGGACTTGAGAGTCTAGACTTATAGTGGCATCATGTTTGTAGTAACTTTGTCGATAACTTTATTAGAAGTGCTAGCTAAATTAAAATTAAACTTATTCAAGATGATATTGTATCTGTGAGCCAAATTTTATGCAGATTTGTTACAGCTTTTTGTGTTACCCGTCAACAAAAACCATACCTTATCTACGTTATTAGCGGATATTAGACTTGCGTAGGTGTTACGATTTTGACTTGCTTTACCTTTTCTATCGTTGTGAGCTTGCATCACTTATAAATAACTTTTCTTTACTGTTCAATATTGAATCCATTGAATGTGAGATGTCATTAGAACACCACTAACAATCCTTAAATAACCCGTAGGCATTGCCCTATTATTTTATTTAGTGAAATTTCAAAATCCTCCCATCACTGTCTTGCTTCCGCCTTAAGATGGATATGCACAGATAGGACGTTATGTCCCTTGCTATTTTGTTGTGCCCAAAATTAATGTTTCTTTTATTGTTCAACTAGCAATGATAATGTAATAATTAAAGTGAAACAGGTGGATAACCCATGTTCAATTGCTTGTCAAAAAAGTGACGTTGTCGCGCGGTATACGTTTGACTTTAAAATATATATCAAAGGGGAGTTAATGCATCGCGCGAGCAATCTCTAAATCGAGGGGTGCATAATTTATCATCTGGAGGCCACTACCTTCTATCTAACGCTATTTTTATTACATCACACGTTCCTGTGAAGAATGAATTTCAAATGGTGTCGGAAGTTTGTGTTGGGGGAATAAATCCGGTTCCTGTACTAAGGTTGCATCTCACTATTTGCTCATTTGATTATTTGATTCGAGAATATAGTGACTTTAGGGGTAACGTACATTTACTTCAGTCTGCATTCTTTCTTAAAAAAAAATGCTTCGTTATTATTTTTATTTATTATCAATGTATTTAATCATTGTTAATTGATTTATAGCATTATTAAACTAAAGAAACCTGTTTAGATATTTTATGGTGAGTTCACTGCGTGCAGAAATTATAGTCATAAATACGTTTATTGTTGAGTAATTCATAGTGTATATTTGAAAAAAAAAAGGTTTTAAAATCAAGACTTTTTTTTACTTTTTAATATATTATTTCTGAACTTATAGTAGGGCCCACGAGCGTTTGACGATTTAATAATCTTGAAAGAAATACACCTAGAGTGTGAATCGACTTGCAGTATGATTTATACAAGCTTTGAAAGATCCCTTTTGTACTCGAAGTAAAGGGTGTTGTTTAATTTATAACTTTAATATAAATAATTTGATATTAAGCCATTCATCTTAATCGTCGTTATCATCAGCGTTTGTCTGCCCACTGTTGGACATAGGCCTTATCTAAAACCTATGTACTCCGATTGTAAAAATTTCTAATATTCATTCAATACTAGTAACGTATTTTCAACTAGAATAACAGTATAGAATTTATTTCCTTAACTTCTTGGATCGTTTAAAATAAATTTAGGTCAATTCACTTTTTTTCTATGTATAACAGTGATATAAGACGCAATTGTTAGATAGATAGATGTATGTAATAGATTAAATTATATAGGGGAAATAAAAATGTAAAGCCCTTAGTTCGACAAATAAAATTAAATATCTTCCACAAAAGCCTTCAGACGGTATCATTACGGTTCGACTAATAAAACTCGTTAAAGACATCGGAAGAAAATCAAACGACTTCGAGAAAGGAGCATTTGGGAACGGCTATCTTTGATATTTAACTAATCGTGGTAGACATTTTTACCCTCATAGGGTAAAAATTCGTTTTTTTTTTAAATATCGTATAAAACAATCCTTTTGAATGATGGTTCGATATCAATAGAGCGTTTACAAGTACACTTGAAGTACGCAAGTACAGTTAAAACTCATCGCGGTGTGTTACTTACGGAAAAATTGTTTTATTCCTTACAACTAGATAAACTCTGTCCCTTATTAGAAATGATCAATTAAGTAGCAGTTGTGCAAACGCCAAGATAATAGTGAAAAGTGATAAGATGTATATCACCAACGTTTTTTTGGTACAGAGACAATTAAAAGCTACGTCTCACTGGTTACTATTTTCGCTTTCGTCTCATTATGTACAGAACGTTTAAACGATTGTAGCAATCAAGGTGGAACACCGTCAAAGGTGCTGACTGTTCATCGGTGTGTTGAGGACCGGATATAGAAGTGCGTGCTGCGGGGCTGGGGAGCAAAATTATTAAGAGGAAACGCGATTTTAACGACTGCCAGACAAATTGATGCGGAACGATCATTTGTTATGTTCGAGACATGTAGGATTATTCTGGTTACTTCGCCATATACATATTACTATTACGTTTAATGTCATTTCAATTTTCATTCGTATTGATCTCGTAGAGCAAGACGGTGGTACTCACAACACTGTGAGATTCAAGCTATAGTATGTAATTAAAAGTATAGTGTTTGTACTGTAAAATATGAAAGCTGGTTCATTACTAAGTAAAATTGACAGTTATTTATATAAGGTCGTCACGGAATTCAAATTAAAATTATAGCACATTAATTTGAAAACTATTTTAAAAATTCATCTTTGCATTGTAAACTTGCTTTAGAATCGTTGTCAGTTTTAGAATAAGCCCGCAATCTGTTGCAGCTGGCCCCACCCTCGCTGAACTAAACAATATCGCAGACTTCGCATCTGCTCATTGACAAGAAAACAATTTAACAGCAGCTAACGGCTCCCTAAGGCCTAAACCTGGTTCATTTGGAAGCACAATAATTGATGACGCAGAAGTCAGCTCTGTCATTTTAATTTCATGTTTTGGACAATTCCCGCCCCTTATTAGAAATATGTTTGATAAGAGACTTTGCAGATTATTTGTAGTTTCAGTTGTGGTGTTGTTTTAAAATTTACTTGTAGTAATACCTATCAGTAGACTCACGACCGTCGTGTTAGAGTATAATGTATTGGTTAATTAAACAGAAAAGTGTCCATCGCAAAATGTCCAATATTACTAGAGAATAATTTTTAATAGATACTAAACGATGATTATTTCTAGAAAACTGTAGAGTCTGTTTGGCATTAACGGCTGTGGATTTCTAAAGAGGCGAGTGCGTATCGATAAATAATAGTGTCGCGTTGGAGAGTCGTCGAGAGGCGAGAGGCCGAAGGAGAAGAGAGGCCGATAAAAGTCGCGAGGGCTGGTGACAGCGGCGCGGCGCGGCGCGGCGCCCTTTGTGCGGTAATGACGTGCGCGCAGCGTCGCTCACCGCACTTATTAGTGTAGACCTATACACTACTGATACTGGATGTGCCAACAAGACTTATGAATGACATCTGTATTTTCGTACCGTGGACACCCTTGGATGGACACCATTGATCATGCTCGCCATATAACACTCTTTGTATAAGTTTAGCCCGCTCTGGAAGATAGCAAGGTTCGTTAGTAACGAATACGTCACGGAGGACATCATCACCATCATCATCATCATCATCATCATCATTACAAGCTTAGACTGTCTGACAACATTTTAATCATTTTTTTTATTGTATATGCATCTATTGGTTTGCTTTTATTCATTAGTTTGTTAAAATCGCGTATTTTGAAATACTTTTTTTTTTGTTTTCTTACGTGTTCGTAGTGTTTATGTTGGGTCGTTTCCAGCAGCTGTAGGATAGCGATGTACAATCACCTAGACAAATTCACCCTCCCGCATTGTCGCTTTGATCTGAAACGCGATGTTTTGGTTTTCACCAACACAACCGGGTGTTGCCGTAATATCGATGTGGGTTTCAATTCGAGTCCTCTTCACGCGTTACATATCTTTACACCTCTCCGCTTCTTATGTTTGCCTGGTACTTGGACATGGTTTATGAAATATTCAATGATTTTTTTCCTACCATTTTTTTATCGCATTTCAAATGATATTTGTACATTAAAATGTTTTTGCATAGTCATGTTTAGCAGTACATTTTCATGTTGCGTTTTCCTTTTTCCTTGGCAAAGTCTGTTCGCTAATGTTTATGTACCTAGTAACTTAAATATCTGAAAAGATTTCATGATAAACGGGAGCAGTTCTATAAAACTGTTTCCACGATTACATTTCGTGACAAATAAGTAACATTACATTTCAATTTGAACCTGTAAGAAAAACCCAATATAGTTGACAGGTGCGGATATGAGTTTTAAATCACACAATTTTCCCCGCGCGGAGATAGCTCCGGAATTCAGGTAACTAAGAGCTCCCCACCTGGTACGTGTTTATACATGTTTTTATCTTTAGTATCGATTTTGTATCTTTGAAAATTAATATCTCGATACTGAATCGGATATTTAGGGTCAATTATCATCATCATCGGAGCCTACCCTATTATTAGGGGTGACTAAGCCATAGTCCACCACGCTGGCCTAGTGCGTGTTGATTCACACATATCTTTGAATTTCTTCGCCGATATGTGCAGGTTGGCAACGCGATGTTTTACTTCACCGTAAGACCGCTGAATAATGTATACATAAAATTCGAAAATTTAAAAACACATTAGTACATTAGCGGGGATCGAACCTAGACAATGTCGAGTATAGTCCGGTCTGTCAAGCACTTAACAACTGCGCCACCGACGCTTTTATTTAGAATAGTTAATTGTTAATGTGATTATTCAGTTGATCATCATCATCATTATCAACCTAGGGTCGTCCATTGCTGAACTTAGGCCTACCCCATCGATTGCCACGATGACTACGATCTGAACGTCAAATTCTTTTACACAACCTACATATAACTTTCTTCTCACTCCTATATCAAATGTTATCCAAAGGTGACCATACTAATAAACTTTGTAGTTTGTTAAGGTTTTTCATAAATCAGTCTGTTCCTTATCAAGATTTACTATGATTACTAAAATCTTAATAATTCTTGTAAATGTTCGTAATACTTCGCCGCCCTGGGCCGCAGACATGAACGCGGATGGTTTTTTATTTAATTTCCCATCCAATTTGCCGCCCGCGTGCCGTCGATGATTCGGGCACGCGGACTGATGCGAATTATTTATCGTACTTATCGTAAAATTGTTTATACTTTTAGTTTTGAATATCTCTGGATAGGTAACGGAATATTAAACGTATACTAGATAAATTGTAGTAAAAATTTCTCACAAAAAAATACATTTAGATATCTTTATAGGGACAGAAAAAAATACCTACAGATTAATAATAAATTGTTAAGCGATTAATTCAATTTAATCACGGTGTAAGGTTTTAAGGTAAAACATTTGGAGTGTAGAGGAACGGGCTCGGATTAATTGGCGTTGCCGAAACTGCGGGCGTGACACGTTTTCAATTTATGAGTAATCCCGCGGAGGCTGCCTCTGACGGCCTTCACCGGCTAACACAAGTGCGGTCACTATTGACTGTTTACGACGGCACAACGTGCTATCTAAGTGACAACAAACATTATATCGCTTTTTTACTTTGTGAGTTTATTGCTTTATATGGTATTGTTTGTCGAGAGGAAAGATTTGATTTACTTTTAAAAACTTTTATTGCGGTTTATTATTTACAGAAATGATACATTCCGAAGTACTGGTATAACGAATTAATATTCATTATACTTTATTGTGGATGCGTACCGTGGACACCTTCTGTCCCACTACGGCGATCTACGACAGTAAGTCAAGTCATTATGGAAGGCATTGAGGAGGTCCTATGTCCAGCAGCGGGTAGACAAAGGCTGCTTGGCGATGTTTTCATTTATCCTAACAGTTGGTAGCTCTATTTAGAAACTGTTGTTAATAAAAACTATTTATTAGCGTCGATATATAACTGTGTAAAACAACGAGCACCATATGCGTGAAATTTGTATTGCAAGTAAATTTTTCTTTTCGGATAATCCTTGAATAACGAGTCGTTTGTATTAAATTCTCACCCTCGGTGCAGTCCACACGTCTTCCCCGCTCGGGATTAACGCACACGCCGACTGTACTTATCGACGCAGTGAACACCTGAGCCACAATTAACCAACGTATTGTATAAAAATTGCGCACAGATGGAGTTATTTCTAAACGAAACTTTAATAATTGTGGAGTACGCTCGTCGATGCGTCTGCAATATTGTGATATACTGCAGCTGGAGAAGCAATTGCTTTTTTCATTAGTTGTATAATGTATGAGGTTAATACAGTACATTATAACTAAGTATATGTCGACACATGCCGTATTATTTTTATTCGACACCGCATAAATGTGAGAGTCAACACTTTTATTTTTGGAATTCCGAATTCATAAAATATTTAGGCAGTTATTAAAAACTTTTGTTATGATTGAAACATCGCGTTCATTGACCTCATTTTTTAAATAAAACACAACCTTATTGAGCCCCTCCTAATAACTGCGGTTTCGTATGTATGTGATGCAGGAAAGACTTAAGTTGCAACCTAATAGGGCTATTTTTTTTCCTGTACGTCAGTTTATCGGAATGAAGCGAACAAGCGATGATGTTTTGATCAAAGTGTACAGACTGATAGAGAGGCTCAGCACAAGGCTGTGTGCGTGCGCGACAGGACAGTGACGGAGCGGGCGGCGCGCGCCGCGTGACAGGTGCGAGCGATTATGACTAGTCGGGGGAAAAATATGCCATGAATAACTTCAACGCGCTACGATTTTCTCGTGTGGACGGGCCTTAATATTTTTATATTGCTATTGTAGTGGCTGTAGTCCGGCGCATACGCTGAGCTAGCTAAATGTCGTAAATATGAGTTACATGTGCTTTTTTCATCATTTATGTGAATACTTGATAAAGATCCGTTAGTTCAGGTTCATATAAACGTATTCATTTACTTTTAAATGATTGCACGTTATAGGCAAGACTCTAAGTCAAACTTTATCGATCACATGCTGAAGGGAGTTGAGATATGTTATAGATGGAATCGATATCATTTCTCCGCACAGAAAAAAACAAAAAGGAATCAATACTAATGAACGTAACATTGATATTATTTACATTTGTCATGTCAAAACTTTCTTCTTATCCATAATAATCCAACATCGGTGGGCATGGGGTGAAAATAAAAAAAAATATGTGTTTTCATTACTGGTCGTTTCGTTTACACGCGGAGGCTTTTATTTTCGTCAAACCTGCCGTGAAAACGTTGCCGTGTGCCCACTGTGCGCTGGATTTACGTGCGCTCGTCGGTTTGACTGATGCCTGAGTGTAATTGATTAACGCATATGTACCTTTAATTTAACGACATATTAACGTATATGTCATATAATGCATTACATTAAACATAATAAACATTGAAGCGAATCGCGTATAAAGCGCCAATAACCTAACGGTTAAGGTAGCTTAAGGTTAGCAGGTGGTCGTGAGTTCGAATCCCGCCATTCTACTATTGCCGTGGACAATATTCTAGCACAAGCCTAGTTAGCTAGCAAGCCTAGCTTAGTTGCAGAAGTAAAAGAATTATTAACAAAAATCTGCTATTATTAAAGAAAAAAAGATCTTTTGGCGCTCTTTAAAAAGTGACACGACTAACATAAGGGTCTATGTTATCAAGTCATCTAGGGACTCAAAGCCTACCCTAATTAGTGATGACCTTTATTCAACCAAACTGACCCATTGCGGGTTGACTTAACACATCTTTGAATTTCTTCGCATGTATGTGCAGGCGGCAAGTTGTTTTATTTTCACCGTGAGGACGTCGGTTAAATGTTGATATGAAATTCGAAATTTGAAAAATACATTGGTAAATGGTGGGGATCGAACGTGGTCATATTAGATTATGGTTGCGATCTGGTGCTTAAGAACTGCGCCACCGGGACTCGGATGGTGTACATTATTTTTAAAGGTAGCTATATTAAATTGGATTTTGTATTTTGTTCTTTGTAACAGTACTACTCACTTTATTTATAGTTGTGTTACTTAGATCTATTTAATATTGCATACAGTATATAATACTCGTATAAGATAAATTGAAAATGTCTACTCCGTTTTTGTTTTGTTTTGTTTTGTTGATGATTTCAATGATATTTTTTCAATAAACACACGAGCCCCTTCAAAGCCATCAACAGTCCAATTATTCGGATAATCCGCGCGGCTCTTTAAAAGCAATTAATATTCCATTGATCCCCTACCTCCCCTCAGGCGCAATGACCATCATGACGTCACATGTGGACACCTGGGGCGCTCACCTTTTGTGTACAGCTTTATTCAATGGTATTAAAGAATATTGGCTAGTAGAGCCGAGGGGATGATATAACAAATTGTTTTTTTTGAAGTCCTTGTTGACATAACTTGCCTAGGAATTAGTTTTGCAGAATTGTTTAAATTAAAAAAACATTGATGAATAATTAAAAACATATGAAGACGAATGATTTAATACCTTTACCGATTGGTTTGTATTATATTTCGTGAAGATCTGTATCTTTTATTTACCAGCTAAGAGACATCGATTCATCTATCACATTTCTAATATTCCTAACAATAATTAATACAATACTTATTTATGACGTCAATTATATTTTAAAATGAACAAAAAACAAACGCCAAACCCAATCGCCAAAGTTCAAACCGTTATAAACATGAAAATATAAAACAGAAACCCAACCCGAGGTGCTCGACTAGCCACAGACAATAGAGGTAAGCGATTTGGGTTGTATTCGACGGTTTGTGCGACGTGGCCAGGCCGAGTGCAATGCACACAATCCCTCGACCGAGCGTCCGCAGTTTGCTTTTCCCTTACTAAGCTACAGATCGCCAATATCTACGTTATAAATTAAAGCAATATATTACGCAAAACCGTATGTTTCGTAAGACGTAACTTTTTATGCGTAAGAAAGGGATAAATTCAGCAGCATTCAGCATTCATGGCTGATAGAGACGTATGGAAGAATTATATTGTGCCAACCCTCTGTAGGGAAAAGTGTAGACTGATGGTGATGGTGCTGATGATGAAACACATTTCTAATTATTAATGATGATGAAGTTTTAAATTATAAGAGAATAGCAATATAAACCATTAAACAGCATTTAGGTAGGGACAGGAATAATACTAGTAGAGTTTAAAACATAATTAATAAAATTTTTCCTAAACCTAATAAATAATCCCAGAACCAATTTAGAAAAAACTAATTAACTATTCCACAGCATAGCGCCGAACTTCAATACATAAACAATCTAAACACATGCAACCTAAGACGTTGAAATATCGTTGAATATATCGAAGCAGCAGCAACTAATGCATCAGACGGAGGGGATTAAGACGTCGACACATAATTTTTCAATTTTCTCAGTTAAAACGCGTTTAGGAGATTGATTAATAAATCTCCCGCGCATAGGTTGGGGGAGGGTGATCTAGTTAAGGTTCCCGCGACCGACCCTCGCATTCCGTGAAACCAAAACGATCGGGGGCATATTTCTACAAACATTTGCACATGTCCCGTACCATAGTTTACATGTCATTGAAATTTTCAAACTGGTTCTGATTCACAATTGTATACTACAGAATTTACGTTTGCATTAAGATGTAACGGCTTCATCTAGACATATTGCAACTATTATTATCCCCACTAGACAAAGTAACAGACCATTAGGTTTTCAAAATATCACAACATTCTATACTACACATCGATCTTAAAGAGACCATTATAAAGAGAATGTTAAAAAACTTAAATAACTCATGGCAAATACTAATTTATCCGGTTTGAAAACCAATTGGTTTCCGACATCGAGAAAATACTTGTTCTTTCTCAGCCGTTTTGTTATGTCCAAAATTTTAATATAAGAACGATGAAATGTAGGTGAACCATCTAAGTATATTTGAATTATTTAGAATCTAAAACTTTCATGTCAACAGAAGCGCCTGACGGATTTACTCTCGGAAGCGCCAGGCCGTCAGCCCCCATCGCGCCCTGGCATTCGTTTTGATCCGCGAATGTTTAATCTGCGACAGTGTTTAATTAAGCCGAGTTTGTCTTGTTGATTGTGTTCGCGCCAATTATAAGTTCCCGCGTATGCCCTTGACGTTGATTTGTTAAACGCCCTCAGGACTCACGCAACTTCACTAACTTTTATATACTCGTTTGTTTTTCTTAGAAATACTCTAACTGCACCTTGATCCTGTTGTGATTGGCAACATTTATAAAAGCTCTATTGTTACCATGGCAATCTTATATTTGCTGTAGTGGCTTGTGATTTTTATCCCTTTATAAATACTAACTGTTATTCATTAAAAGATTTAAAGTCAAATGCTTACAGTAATGTAATGTAATTATGTATGCAGTACTAATTATATTCAAATGATTTTCTATTTAGTTACACCGATGCGCTTGTCTGTGGGCCAAATAATATTTATCTTGGCAGAGAAATTAGGGAAAGTAAACAGGGGGGTGCCGCGACCGAGTTCGAAGGAAACTTGTTAATAACTGGGAATAGCTAATAAAATCCAAGAAATCGCAGAAGCGATATGTTTGATGTGTTTTTTATCAACCGTTTAATGATTTTTTTATTCGAAGTTACTAAAGCAAAACATGTTAAAGAGCCGCGTGATGACATTTATGGTGAATTAAAACTGTTTACATGTTTAGGTATAGTCGAGTTCAATGGAAATGAGAAATTATATTTACAAACTCTATCTTATTGTCTATGGATGTATTTTGTGAAGTTTCAATGTTTAGTTTATTGATACAAATATGTTGCAATAAGTCTGTAATTACAGGGTTATAAAGATAAATTTCTTTCCATAGTCTTGTTATTTTTTTTGTAGAAACATTGAAATACTGACGTCATATTGCCCTTGATAATATAGCCTAGATTTCGAGACTGTTCTTAATACCTGCAGCTCAAGGTAAATCTGTAAAGCCGACATCTTTACTTATGGCTTAAGAAAGTGACTAATTTTAGTGTAGTTAAAGCGACTATCTCCATTGGCTCATTTACGAGAGGCTTATGAGTAAAATCTTAGTCTAAAACGAGAATATTAATTTGTGACTTTCTCAAATTAATTAGGATTTTTTTTTGTTCATAAAACACATATTTTTCATAAATACACATTATAATTTATTAAATGCCCAGTCTGCTTTCATATCCATTTTATTCTTTGACACGGTCAGATGCTTTTGCAAAAACTATAACTCCTAATTGATTGACGACCGCGTGATTAGTTGGAGGGTGGAGGGCGGGAATAATAGACAAACTATTGATAACTACGAAACTATATGACTTAATATAAATCTAAGCTCGTAGTTATATACTTGGTCTATTTATTGAGCGCAGAATATATAGAAGTAATCATTAAAAAATTAGCCTAATGGTTAAGGGACTTTCCTGGGTCGTATGAGGTATGGTATGGTATGGTATGGGTCGAGGGTTCAAACCCCGTCATTCTACTATTGTTGTAAAATTTCACTGCATCAGTTCGCGAAATTTCTTTAAAAAGAGCTGCAAATTTTCTCTTAAAGTTACAATAAATAGATTTGTAATAATCAAAATAGAATAAAAACTACGATAAATTGCAGAAGTTTCCAAATATTTGTATTTAATGACAATAAAAGGTCTTCATACGAACGTTATTATATAAAGAGGTTATATCAAGAATTCGACTGCAGCGTACACCCTATACCGAGTTTAAGAAACCTTTCCGTGCACAACTAGCCGTCTGACTGAAACTACCAGTGCTGCCGCCACTGAGAAATTAGCGAAGAAGACCCGCATAGAGTCGCACGGTCTCTCAGTGGAAACGGGGCCTTATTCTTTTGTTCAAGTTGACCGTAAGCTGATTATACTGTTGGAGATTATTAAAGTGAAACCGCAATGCTCTTTGCCGTCAATTATTTTCATTTAGCAAAGACTGAAGTTCTGTTTTGATCCTATTAGGAGTACAGTTGAAATGTTTCGTTGACTTGTTGAAGTGTTATCTTTATATAATTATTACGACAACTTTCTTATGTATAGAGTTCAGACTAGAATTTTAAAAGTTCTTAGCATTGTGGGCGTTTTTCTACTCAGACACACGTCTTTCTGAGTTTCAAAATGTTATTCTTTAATATTTATCGCCGTATTGAAGCCACAAATATAATGACCTACTTTTAACATTTTTTCATACTTTTTATCCGTTTAAAAACTTAATACAAAAATATAGTAGGAGTAATGTATTAAATATTTTTTGTATGACTTTCATTGAACAAACGATATCAATATAAATGTTTGTGGCATTTAACGAAACATTCAATAAATCAGAACACACGATCAAGACATCATAATTAATCTGCGAATAAGTCTCAGTAAATACTCGGCAGCCCCACAATTTGTTTGATTCTCGCCTTCTCTCACTCTATCCCATTAATTCGTTGATGAGAAAAGAGATGCACGATTTCTTGATCCACGTTAAACAATGACGCAGCATTATGGCTATCTGTGAAGAAATTATAGTCTTCTCATATACGAATCTCGGAAATTTATTAGTTATTACTTCGGAGTAGAGTGGACACGATGAGAAAAATGTCGATACATTATACAAGGAAGGAGGAGGACCGCATGCTATGAAGGGCATCTCATCGGCGTATGTCCAGCAGTTGGCAGACAATGGCTGATGATGATGATGATGATTATGCAAAGTTTTGGTTCATTACATAAATCTTTTTTAATTAGCGCACTCAAGGAACTTTATTGGTTACTTCAGCAACACTTTAGTGTAGATTTGCCTTACTAAGCGAGACCATTTAGTGACCCTTATCGACTCTAAGTGTGGAAGTGATTGTCGAAATATTGGCACATTGGCTATTAAGCTTTTAGATCGAAAAAAAATATTGTAAAAACATCAAGTGTAGCGTATAATTACGTAATATAATGCTGTCATAAAAGTTACAGAGCAATATGGCGGTCGCACTCTTAAAATTTCTTTCTATCCAGCTCATCGGTCATAAAACGTCTCATGATACCGGACTAAGATTAAACATCCAGAGAGGTGAAAAACTTATTAAAATAACCTTTTTATTCTTTATCATATTTTTTAACAGTAATAATTGAAAACGTAAGAGTTTTCACTGATAAAACACATATAGAAAGCATTAAATGTACGTCTTAACCGTGGAATCCTACGGTTAGGCAGTTAAAGAAGCTAACTAATGTAGTAGGTCTACATTCAATATATTTTTGAATATTGTGGCATAAATCAAACTTGTTCCTTTTCAGCGGAATATAGATAGATTTATTTTTCTAATCCGTTGTTACACCTGTGGGATTGTGTAAGCAATCTGTGACATCATACGGACCCGATTTCTTAGTGAATAAAAAAGTGAATTTTAGCTTAAAGATTATTTTTTTTTCTAAAATTTACCTAATTCTGAAAAAAAAAATACATTGAAGTTAATTAAGGTTACCTATATGTAGCCGAAATATTAATAAAGACATCAACAGAGATAACTGAAGAAAAAAATCTTAAGGCTGGTTATTAAAAAAAGATCGCGCAAAAATTATGTACTTTTATTCTTTGCCCGCAACGATTCTATGAGCATTAATTCAATCCACCTTTTATTACACCGTAAAAGTGCACTTTCCTTGCGTTAAGGATTTTTCATATTCGGTGTTTCGTGTCCGTGCTCCGTAATAAAAGAAATCACTTAAAAATTGCAGCTGCGAGAGGACAGTCGGGGGTTGATTTCTTACGACACGAGACACATGGCTTTGGGGAACGTAGCAGTTTTTTTTTTATTTTTTGATAACGAAATCTCTGTTAAGATAAGGCATTTTATATGATCGTATACTTTTAATGTATTATTATTGAGATTGAAATATATTTAAATTTAACAGACATAATTGTATTTTATGTCAATCCAAATCCTGAGTTCTGACTAGTTGTTCTTATATTAAACGAAATACTTTTATTGTTTTTCCTTATAGACCGAATAGACTATCTTTATTTGAACTCCACTTTCGGTCTAGGAGGGTCTGGTACCCTGTGTGATCGATCTACAGGACTAGATCAAGACACTTTAATGTACATGGCAAGTTAATGAAGTTTTAGAGTTCTATAGCTATTTATTAGAACATTATGAAATGACTGTGTGTCAGACAAACGACGGAGAAACAACAGGGTCGCGCGCAGGGAGCGGCAAGTAAAATCTGGATGTTCACTACAGGGGTCGCTCTATTGCTGCTTGTCGAGCAGTAGAAGATTAATACTTCGCTTCCTTTGTTGCCCTAACAAATAGCGCGCGGAACGGGGACGACGAAAGCTTGCCCTTGAAGGCAATACAGTCGTGAACATTGCAGAACCTTAAGCTGTTGCGTTAACGCCCATAACGTAACAAGAGCTTTATGTCCAGCATTGTACCTTGTACTGTCTATTCATCATTATTTCATATTACGCATACATCTTGTGTCGGGTCTACGATATATGTTTGCATGTGAATTTGTAATGTATTGGATTCCTTAAAAGCTTGCCTCAGTAAACCCTTTTACCACAGACGCCGTGTTATGTCATTGGACAAATGTTTTATCTCGGAATCCATAGTTCTCATACATAATATAATGCTCTATTTAAAAAAAAACCTCTTATTGTTAACACAACCTAACCTTATAATGCAATAGTTGGTAGTAAAACGAAATGATTAATTTGTATATTTAATTTATACAAATTCAGATTTCTTAAATCATAGAAAATATCAATAGACATTATAAAATGTTTATAATCCGTAAAAAATCACCCTCCTTAAAAAATTACCTTAACAGAAGTAAATATAGGACAGTACGGGGGCCACAACTTCCGCAGGGACCCCGTGTCAATATTGGGGGCTCGCTCGGAACAACAGATCAAACATTACAACACAAAGACGCCTTGAATATTGCAGATGAGTTATGAAGCAGGTGTTTTGATGTTACGTTACTCGTTAATTTTAAATATCGAAGGCGACAGCAATGTTTATTAAACGAAACAATAAACTTACTACATTTAACATCTTTGTATGGCTTTGTAAGCCCGAGTAAGTATAGATGTAAAAAAAGCTCTGAAGGAATACACGCTTCTTTTAATTTGCCGCGCACGTAGTCGCGGTTGACAGCTAGTCTATATTAATAGATTCTTCTATTAACCATTTAACTACTCCGATTGTGACAGTTAGGTTTGTAAACGAATTCTGGGAATATGTATTGATTTCAGAATGTTAGTAGTATGTTCTCTAAGTTTTATATATCCTTTACTTATATGGTCTGCTTTATAAAATAAATATTTGACCTCTTTCAAAATCCGTGTGCAAGTGACGTTGGATATTCATTAATTAGCGGCAAGTGCATGCAGTTTGTTAATGTGCCGCTCGCGTGATCACACACATCCCGGATAAATGGAGTTATGGCCATTACACGTGGACGACTACACCAAGGATTTGCTTTCATAATAGTTTCCTATCCTAAAACATATTATACATTCCTTTGTTATTTATATAGTATATTTTTAATACATAAAATACTTAGCTAGAGTCGGTTCATCTACACATGTCATTGATATCGTGTGAGCTAACCAAATATAAACTTGCATACCACCAATTAAAAGCTCTGTTGCTTATGGTTATGGTGTACCGATTCAAGGCCGCCTGAAAAAAGTCTATGATAGTTATTGTTGAGTCATAGTTTATATAATTGGAGAATGCATTATGATTGGGAGGGGGAATATTCTACTACAAAAATGTTCTCGTACAAAATATCTTATATAGTATAACTATGAAGATAGAGGTAAGTTTGTGGCTAGAAAATTAGCAGTAATGCTTTCTACACGCCGCCTATCCTTATTCACTGATCTTAATAAATTATTCAAGAATTATAATATCCCATCATTAAAGTCATCAGTTAAGTTTAATGTACCTTAGTTAAGTACACGTTCAAGTCAGTAAGTAATAAAGTTATGTGACGTCAATATCCTCTCAAGTTATACACCGCGGTACAGGCAGACGCCCCGAGACTTGGTCGTAACAAGCTAAGTTAAATGCACTGCCCGATTACTTGATAGCATTGCAGATGTGTTTGTTACATGTTGATTATTTGCGATATTTTAATTAAAGCTTTAGGTACATGAATAATAAGTGTAGATCAATTATTTTTTTGTAAGTAAATGTAAAGTAAAGATTCCAAAAAAAAAACGTTGTTTCCTTATTGTATCATTATTATGTGTCAGTTACAAATAGTTTACGTGTAAATTCAATACCAATGAAGCCTTATTAAATCCAACAGTAAGAAATCTGAACCAACGAGACAATTTTCCGTCCATAAAAAAAAAATCTCTTGGTACGCCCTCGTTTGGAGTAAAGTGGTCTAATTGTTGCCATTTCGGATTGTTTCAAGGCTTCTGAATTCGGCGACCTTGCATACTTTATTGACATATTTTAATAACAGAAAATAATTTAATTCCCGTTTTTTAATATGTGTGTTTGTAAATTTATGTGTCTTTAAAGCTTTAATTCTTTAATTCTTGATAAAAAGTCGAACTGACAAGCGCTTTAATAAACGTCAAAGGGAGAGTTTCTTGACAAACATTTAATTATTGTAGCGAAGATTGTTTTGTAAGTTACAAATACAAAAGGAAACATTCATCGTCGAAGGAATGAAGTTTACTGTTATTCAAAAATGTACACAACACGACGAGATAAAGTCGAGAACTAAAGTCGAAATAAAGTGTGGACGTCTCGTGCAGTGAGAACTCGACTAGTAGTAGTGGTCGTAGAATTGGAAAGAAAGTAGACCGATATGGTTACCTGTAACAATCTTCCTACCACCACATATACTTCAGTCAACCTGTGACCATGACGCATGCAACTGTGCCGAAATATCGAGAGCTCAAAGAGGCTAATCTGGTAGAAAAATCCCCTTTCTTACGAACACTATATTAGTAAAAACCACTAAAATTTAGAGTTATATATAAAAAGTTAAATGTTACTTTCTCCATTTAATATTCCCTCAACTTATATTTCTTCAACCTTGTAATAATCACACATTTTGAATTTCTAAATGCGTCAATTACTTGATACGTAAAATGTAAACTTTAAAGAGCTCTCATTAAGCAAACATAAAGATGTCTTGTACGCACTATGATGATTTCATTCGATTTTATCGCGGCTGTGAGCGCACGATGACACTCATCTTGTGTCGCCAGCCAAGCGGCATCTCGTGTGCACTTTGACTTTTATAAAGGAAGATTATCTTTTTTCATTTAATTGTACGGTTATTTTCATTAATATGGCTAGTTTTATTAATATATTGTTTGTTGGCAAAATCCGACAATTGAACAATATAATGCAATAGTAATAAAGTAATTATTTAATGCAGAGGACGTAGGCAGTGTTGCACAAAGCTCGGCTCCTACATAATTCAGTACAGCGTCCTCTAAGTGATGTACCGCACATTAGCCGTATCGACGTGTCTAATTATACTAAGGGCAATGAGGTTAAGTGCCGCTTTAGAGACGGTTTTCTCCAGGACCGAGATTTTCGTGGAATTTAATAATCGTAATAAAATTGCGCTGCTAAGTAGTCGCATCCCGCGAGCGCGGCGCCGGGATGTGAAATGTCTTAATTAATTTTTTTCTCATCTTATTACTGAACTGTTAAATTGAATTCTACTTGTCAAAGAATGTACTAATACGATTAATTTATTGATAATTTGAGATTATTACTTTTGAATTCGATCGATTTTTATACTAAGTTTTTAACACAATGTTTCACAAGTAAAAATTTACATTTTTTATAAGTTTACAAAAAGGAAGTGCAGGGCTAAGCTTGTTAGGAGTTAACATGTAAATGTGTTGTCGCCCTGAGCGTCTTAACGGATTACATCCGCTCCACTGATCGGGTGCTTACGTTGTGATCTATACTTACTGCTTCAATGGTAACTGAAAATATGAGCTGGTATCCACTTTTATACTGATTATCATCACTAGCCTTTGTCTATCCACTGCTGTATATAAGCCTATCTCAATACTTTCCACAGATATAGGATCTATTAGTAGTTTTGTCACTAGTATACCTAAATTTCTATACAGATATATGAAAAAAAAACACAGTATGGATTGTGTGAAATAAAATATGTGTAAGTAGGGTATGAATTCAGATATGACGGCTGATCGATGTAAGGAAAAGAAGTACACGCTGTATATCTCTAAAAGCATAAAATGCGATAGAAAAAAGAACTAATAACATATATTGTAAACAGCGACTGCGGCAGGTTCGGTAAGCTAGATGGTGATAAAGACAAATAATTTGACCACGTCCGCAGCCCGCCTTATTTATAAGGACCGTGTGCTAAATTTGCTTTGTGTCTCCGTTTAAAGTGATGTTAGCCGTCCTCTCCGTCCTGTCCGGTTGCGAATGAATTGCGTCCGGTTGCGGAGAGATGTGCTTTATGATAGGGTTCACCTAGAACCTGCAACTGTTATCTGTCGCCTGAAGATTGGATAACACAGCAAGGAGATATAGATCTTATGTCAAAGTTTTTAAAGTTGGATTTGGCGTGGCATTGTAAATATGGCTATGGTGGCGTTTATTGGAACGAAATTGATAGCGTCGATGTATTGAGTGTCGATGTTTATTGTATCCTTAAAGTGATTGGACGTGCTCATTTACGGCTTTAATAACGTAGATGAACACACAGCATTGCATTTTTAAAGCATAATTTTCAGACGTATACAAATAACAATCGCTGTGACCCATGCTTAGCCAAATTTTTTCCCTTATATTACTTTACCTTGGTGAATATTGTTACGCATTCTTCATACTAACGCTACATGTCTATAACTATACATGTCAAACGCCGTCCATTTAACAGGTCCTTTAGACACTAAGCAGAGACGGCAATCTAAATGGTACAGTAAAATAGCTCGGGGCGCAGCAGAGGCTATCAAAGTGGGTATCAGGGAGGTGGGGGACGGGCAGCGGTTGGTGGATGGAAGCTTTGCGTTGCGTCCAGTTAGCATGAGAGAAATGCCGCGGGGCGCGCGCGATAACATCATCGCTTACCGTGACGTTTGCGGACTGTGGAGATTATGAGACTGCTTTTCACTGAATGTAGGGTACAGTACGACTAACGAAGACAACAGTACGACTCCCCAAGTTACATGTTTTTTTTGCAGAATTGTTTATTTGGTGAAATAAATACTAACCACTAAACAAATATAATAGGTCAATCAATTAGAAAAGGTTCTATAAAGTAGATATTCCTTAATCAATTGTTATGAACAACCTTAACATATTTTCCACTGTTTAAAAAACGTATGAAATAATTAAAGTCAATTAATTTCAACAACCAAAAAGCCTTTGTACAGTTTTCAACACTGAACTAGTACTTAATTCTATAAAAACAATTTAAAAATTACCAGAGCATCAGTAAGTTTGGAACCAAATCGTTACACACCGCACTGAGCGCGAGTACGTATAAACTGTGTTACCAACACGCAGAACTGAAACTGGGTTTGTGCAACGTTACGGAAACAGTTCGCAATTAGCGAATTTCAACGAGAACAGGTTTCAACTCAGGTACGAATCAATTGACGCAAATGAGCTGCTCCGATGTTGAAGTTTGAACATTTAAATTTTTTACAGTTAAATTTCCCAAAGTAATTGCAATTTTTTGGAAAATTTAGTGGAATTCCATCTAGTTGGGATCAGATGAAATACCAGATTATTAGTAAACTAGTAAAATTATGACTTACTAAAACTAGTATTGTAACAAGAGGTGAGAATTCAAGTTGGAACTAAGTAGTTTGAAGTTATGGAACTCTGATACCAACTTTACAACTTGCCAACGAAAATTGCAGATGAAACTCTCATTAAGTATGGTCCGGCCACTGTAGCCGAACTTCATTTCGTTTCGTTCAAACTTTTTACAACTTTATCATATTCAAAATAGTTGACTAGTATATCCAAGAAACGTTTATATTCGATTTTTTTTGGGACAATAACGACTAGTTATCGCCCGTGACTCTGTCCACGTGGAATTAAAAAAAACTCATTACTTTCAAAGTAGCCAAATATGAAATAGATTTTTATTAAATATTTTGTACCGTCGTAGTATCAGTTTTAATACTAAATTCTGTCTACGTCTCGAATTAAAGTCGCTTAGAGAACATCAAATCCGCAGCTATCTAAATATTAGAGTAACAACGTAACTCGTCCGGAATTCAGATATGAATTGAATTCATGAAGAGAAATCTCGGCACGTAAGCTCGCTGTTTGCAAATATTTTACTATCCTTTGATTTACTGGATGTATGTTAGCGTTTCATATAGTACGTATTATTATTATTATTCTGGATGATATAATTTATAAAAAATCCAAAAATAAAAAAAAAATGTTTTATAAAAAAATGTTCACAACCGTCTGCGAAATTCCATGACTTAAACAACCAGCCTTCAGAGCAGCAGAATAAGACATACGAACGATCTTGTCATATGTTAGCGATTAAAATGGTCACCTAAATTTCTATAAAAAAATATCCTTATTATTTATGTAGAGCCAAATCACCAGTAAAAGCCTTTACTACCACAATCATAGTTTAATAGTTACTTAAGCGATTTCTTATTATAGACTCCTAGTTAATCTTCACTAAGAGTCCCTCAGACACCGACTCTGAGAGCCGTAAAGTAGTCGCTGGCCCATTCAGAATAGTTACAAGTACTAACAATGCAGATGCGGGCTTGTGAAACTTTTTTATCTGCACGTCTGTCATTCGCACAATGATGTCGAGATTTTACAATGGGGGAGGAAAAGTGTATTCGATTTTGCCACTTTTATAAAGTTTCCGATAACACTATTGTTTTGACTGCTATTGAAGCATTGAACTATGTTATCAACATTTTTGACTTGCATTTTTTTGTTATTTTATTCAGTCACCACTAAACAATTCACCGTGAAGGAGTAAGATTTTTATTTGTTGACGTAAAATGAATATGGACGTTAAATTTACTCTTAGTTACATGTAGAAAGCACGCAAGGTAACACAGAACGTTGTAGTTGTCATCTTGGCGTATGGATTAAAAATAGTCTATATAGCACGATAGGAAAATTACCAACATTAAGACTTAGTTCATGAGAAGCTCGATATATTACGTCACTCTATGACTCAGATCTGAGACGATAATTAAGCACTTTAAAAGCAGAAATTTGGCTTCATTTGATTAAGTTATCGTTTTAAGTATAAAAATGTGACAGTAGAATGTAAGACGATTCAATGTCAGTTTTTTTCTTGACGTCATCTGTTTTTTGTTGTTGTAAAATATTTCCGCCGGCAATTATCACTTTATATTTTGAAAATCAGTACCTATAGATGAGGTGGTAACTTTTTGTTTATAAAGAAAATCATAACCAAAAAACTAATGTTTCAGGTGAAGGCAACAGCACCAAAGATGGATCGTAACGGTTACTTCTTCTACGTAACATCGACGGCGAAGAAA
>JAODUI010000030.1:1199702-1225931 GCA_027563995.1 Papilio gigon | reverse complement strand
GCGTATCCGCGGGGGGAGTTTTTTACCAACCATTTTTGTTAAATATTTGTCTTTGCTATTATGCTTTGTAAAATGTTTTATAGAAAAAGTTTTATTTTGATACCTTGCTATAGGAATATATTAACTTAATATGAAATCATTTCGTCTAATGATAACCTACATCGTCAGGCTTTGTCTGCCCACTGCTGGGCATAGGCCTTACCTAATGCCTTCCACAGTATGCGGTCGTCCGCCTTCCGCATCCAATAACTTTCCGACGTCTGCACAGATAGTTTTACCTTTGTTATGGTCAACTCAAATTATCAACAATAATACAGATTTGAATATATCTTTTTGTAAAAATAAGCCCTAAACTTACGCCAACATTAAAGACATATTATATCATAACGCTATTAAACTTTGGGGTGGGAGTAAATTGGAGAAAACGGTTATGCCATAAAGGATAAAAAAACATAAGCCAATCGCACGTAGCAAGGTTCCCATGGTAGTCATTAAAATTCCAATGATCTCTATAAATGGATAAGTCGTTGGAAATTACGGCTCTTACGTCTTTGTCGTTTTTTCTGCGTCGTTCGGGAACAGCTACTTAATAATAATTATATAAGTTTTATATAAAGTAATATTCATTTAAAAATAATTACCAATGACTCGTATAATATACGGAGTCATGCTGATGTCAATGTTATTTATAATAAAATCTATCTAAGCACGTGTCCAACCGGGAGGGATAGGAAAGGGAAATTTTTTAATATAATGGAGAGAAATTCAAATAAGCCGCATTGTATTCGATCTCCCGTTTACCTGTTCCCGGGGCCTCGCTTCAAATTGAAAAAGTTTGATGGTAGCTGCTTTGAGCATTGTGTAATGCCCATTATTAAGGTTTTGGTTACAAAAATTTTGTCCCTAAATTTGTAAAGCAGTTTTTTTTTAATAATTGTACAAAAAATCTCTGTTATTACTTTAATGAAATTGAATTACGTTATACTCATATTGGAGGATGAGCGAATATTTAGGAATTTCATTGGTATGGTCAACACAAAAGATATTTAACCCTTTAGCAATAAATAAGTCAATTTTGCACCAATATATTTATATATTACAAAGGACCAAATGTTAAGTAGAAGATATAACGATGTACATTAATAAAATCGTTTATAATTGGCTACAAAAGTGTTTACCGCCGCCGCCAGGGGTCACTTTACATAATTCTTATTGCCTCATAAGAGGATAATTTGCCATCGGCTGTCATATAAATTTTTCCATAATAATACGTCGGGTGACGTCTCGTAAGACGAGCCTTCTTATAATTTTAAATGGCTCCTCGAATTTATGAAAGTGACTGTCAAATTATATTCCTGCCAAGTTAATAAAAGTTGCCGAGAATTTATGGTGTTGTTTTTTTTAAAGTAAAACCATTTTATTCGAGCTTGACGCTATACATGGATGGACACAAAATAGCTTTAAGAATGATCTTTACACAAAAAAAACTGTTAGAGTTTTTAACCAAAAAAGGATTAAGTTAATTTACTTAGAGAATGTTTGTATAAAAATTCATGTAACTCAGTATCGAGTATTTAAGATGCTTTAAATGCCTGTGAAAAATATAAAACGATTCAGCTGAGCCTAATAATGGAAGCTTTGTATAACGTAATAAATAAATAATCCAACAAAGCCTCCTAATATAATTAAAAAGTTTAATTAAAGGCGACGATAGACACGATTTGAGTTAAGCTTGAGAATTAATTAAATGAACAGGCATATTATCGTAGCCCACGTTAATAAAGCGTAAACCGATAAACGTAGGAATGCACGAACAATAAATATAATATTCTGCTAACCGTGAGCTCTCACTGTTTACTATCCAACAAAACATATCGTTGCATTCATTTTAGTGTCGATAGTAGAAGCCCACGGTAATTTATAAAAAAATACGTCAATTCGTATGAGGTCAGATAGAATTATTGCTTTCAACGAGCTATATTAAAAATCAAAGATTATCTAAATATAATTGACACGGTAAAAAGTTGAAGCAAATTTTTATTTTGACCTTCATCTGTTTCCCTACGTTCTATTTTATTATTTTGTGAATGGGTTGTGTCCCGATATAGGCACATTGTGGTGTCTAATTCTATTAGCGCCGTCAGTATTATTGATACCATTTCATTCATCGTCAAAATTAACTCAATACACGTCCACACTGACGGTCGATGCGTATTACTTAATTAAAGCCCCCATTCATGTCCCGTATCGGTTACTGATTGACACGACAATGTCCGAACAAGACTCCCGATGCGGTCGGCCCGTGACCACCGCACGCAAATGCTGATTGCACGTTGGTTGGGATATGCCTCTAGTTTAATGTCTTCAACAGATTGATGGTATTGCAGGTTGTCCATTGTTTTGGTAAGCACGTTACGTAATGTTCAATTATAAATACGTCCATAGGTGACTTAATTAACAAAGGAGTGACGACGATATGTGTGGGCTGACCTCATAATAAAGTTGGATATAGCCAGGAAGATTAAGATTGACAAAAGGTGGATAGATACATGGGTCATAAATCTTTTATCAGCCTGTCTGTTCCCTTCAGTCTTCTAAAAGTGTAGACATCATAATCTCTGTATACCTATTGTACTGAAAATAACCTTGTTTCATAGTTGCTCACGAGTACTCAGTAAATATTTGTAACAAAATTCAGCCAAGTTAGCTTGTAAGATTCAGTTCAGAGAATTTGTTTGCAAATTGTCTTACACAGTAGTCAAACACAGGTGTGCAGTGTAGTGCGGTGTATATTTGCAACAATTTCTGGTGCATATGAAAGTTTTAGAGTGTGTTTTGGTAGTATAAAGGTTTGAATTTGTTTAGTTAAAAAAATAATGTACCTAAATACCTATAGGTAGAAGTCGTCATATTATTTGGATGATGTTTACAAGTAACTCATGTTCCTTGTTTTTTTTTGTGTTTAATACAATATTTAATACAATTAAACGAACTGAAATGGAAAATATATTTTAGAAATGAAAAGTAATAAGACAGAACCAAAGTCGCGCGACTCAGTGGTCAGAGTTGGGAGTTCCATACATAATCCTGCTAAGTCTCAAAAACTAATTAAGAACTTTTATTAGGGGACAATGAAGGACGCAGTGTTTCACAGAAATATTTAGGTCACATTTATATATGTTGAAGATAGGATTAAAAACCCTAACTTGTGTTAATTTTTCTACAATTCACTGTTTTAATTATCACTACCAAACTTTATTAAAAACTACCAAGGTAATGTCAAAAAATGTTTTATCCGTTCGTAGTAAAAAAAATATCAAATCTATTGGGAGTAGATGACTGCGGTCGCGATTCGGACTGTGCGCAACTCAAACGAGCCGAGTCTTGTATTTTTTTCGCCTGAAATCAGTCTCCATCGCCGCCATCCTCAATAATATACTAGTTATAACTGTATATCAATACAAGATTTCTATTTAAGTACAGCTTTTAATTATTTTGATACGAACACATATGTTAAATGCCATAATTTTACTTTTATGGAATCAAGTCCTTACAAATGAACAAGGAATAATCTTCCTAATAATAATATTATTATAAAAGTTATACAAAAGTTTAGATAGTTGTCAAGTAAGACTAGACTCTGAACCGATCTGAATGAAGTTTGGAACAAAGATAGATTTCAAGCAAGATAGCACACATGATACGAATTAACATCCCCAATGCTACTCGCTTGATATTTTCATAAGAAAAAATTCCAGCGACATAAAAAGTGTTTTTTTTTAATCTACGTGGAGAGGGTCGCGATAATTAGTAGTAAAATGATAATCCATGATAAGACATCCTTACCCTTGTCTGCCTTGGACATAGGCCTTTCCCAATACTTTCCACAGTATGCGGTCCTCCGCCTTCCACATACAACTACTTTCTGTCGTCAAAATATGTTGATTTAATGAATTGATTAAGGTAAAAAGAAAATGTTTTATTTGCTTCATGTATACGAATAAACATAAAATTACTTTCCGTCTGGTGATTTATAATTAACCTTTGGATACAATTAAAATATAACTAACGAAATTAATGCGCGTATTGTTCCCGTGGAGTTTCAGACAACTCTCTACGGCGCAGCTATTTAAAAAAAAACTTGTATCCTTTGTTAATCATACAGCGTGAACACTTTGAAACATCAATGTTTCGTTACTGTTGCCACGTTTTTAAAATTCTGGTACGAAAATTGTCATTACTCAAATAATGAAAAATACACAAACGATGTTTTTTTGTTGAAAAATTTTAATACTTCTACCGACTCGCGGTCAGTATTCTATTTTGCTCTATACTCAGTTCTGAGTTCCTGAATTTAATGTATTTATGTATATCTGAGCGTCGGTGGCGCAGTTGTTAAGCGCTTCACCGGACCGGACCGTACTCGACATTGTCCAGGTTCAATCCCCGCCATGTACCAATGTGTTTTTTCCATTATCCGACGCTCTTACGGTGAAAAAACGGTGGAAAACATCGTGATACAACCTGCACATATTGGAAGAAATTCAATGATATGTGTGAAGTCAAGCAACGCGCACTGGGCCAGCGTGGTTGACTATGGCCTAGTCACCCCCTAGTAATAGGGTAGGCTCTGAGCCTCTCGGTAGGGACGTATAATGCTGAGTTGAGCTGAATGACCTGATGATGATAACGTTTATCTACTTATACAATTATATATATTTAATATATTTTAATATATTGTACATGGGTTTCTTACGAAAAATAAAATGGATGTGTTTGGATATACATCCAAACACATCCATTTTATTTTACCATACGTCCAGAATTGATCGGGATGAAATTTGGTATTTATATAGAGCACAGTATGGATGAATATAAATATTAAGAAAGTGTAATGTAAAAATGAAAAATCGGAGCTTACAATGTCTGAAGTCTGAAGAATAAAATTAAAAGTTTTGCAGCCATTATAAATAAAAGGATAGACAATTTTTAAAAAATAAACACTTTGAAAGACAGCGTGCTTCCACACTTGATTATCATTGTCGTATCCAACCATGTTTAACATATGTATATTAAAACACTTGAACTTGAATATAATTTGTCTTCAGTCTTTACATTTAGTTAAGTTTGAAGCGCCAATAGCCTAAAGGTTATCGGACTACCGATATAGCGGTCGCGGGTCCAAATCCCGCAATTCGACTATTGTGAACCATATCCTAACACAAGTTTTTTCAAGCTTACCAGGAATGGTTACTAGAATTACTAGTAAATTAAGAAAAATCATCATCATCATTGGTGTTTAAAAAAAAAAATAGAATTTTATAATACATTTCTTACACATTTTATTCTGTTACATTATATAAGACCTGTCATGCACATTTCCTTCTGTTATTGTAAACTTCGTTTCTTGCTTTGTTGACTGTCACTTATTTTTTATTGTTCCCTTCCTTTGGGGACTTATCCAAGTCTTGTTGACCCTCTATCTTTTCCTAAAACCGCTTTCATGTTATCTTAAGCGACTTTTGTAGTTTGTTTATTGCGTCACATTATTTTCCAAACTAAATTTACTATTTAATACTGTTATCGATTTAAATAAACAGTGATTATTTTATCTTTCACTAGTTAACAGAGCGGAGCATCGATAGCGCAGTTGTTAAGCAGTAATCTGCACGTCGAAGTTCGATCCCCGTTATTTACTAATATATTTTTCGATAATTCAATTTCATATGAAAGTTAATCTGATATTCTACTGGAAGAAAACATCGTAAACCTTCATATATCTGAGAAAAATTAAAACAAATGTTTGAAGTCAAGCAACACACACTCGGTCAACGTGATTAACTGTGACCTATTCACTTCTAACTTTAGTAAGGAAAAGCTCCTCAGTAAACATTTCATGTAATTTGTTTGACAATTTATATGATCAATTCTTAATTTACTTTCCTAATTAAATATATCCAAATAAAACATAGTGACTACGAGTCAATATGCCAATGATCGCAATTTGAATAACCAATAAGAAGTAAGTTACAAAACTGTATACGTGAATAGTTGAGAAAGAACCATACAATAGACTGCGTGTAGCTTTTTCCAGCGCGAGATTACTGGAGCTGGTAAGTTTTATTGGAAACGACAAAGTTAGTGTAGCCACTTTGGTAAGTTCGCGGCTACAGCGCCTCTCGCGGACAAGTCGACAAACTTCATTTAATATTACCTTATAAATAAGTTGGGTTTGTTAGATTGATAGACTTTTGTATAACGCTGACAATGTTTTAAAAAGTGAAATTTAACAAAGATTTAAGTGTCGTTCGTTATCTTTCAATCCTTAATTGGTCTCCCTTAGTCACATATTAAGGACGACGAGTGCAGAAAATAAAATAACTTGAAATTACATCTAATCCCTGAGTCTCAAAAACTTAACTGAAATGAATATGAAATATTAACTTCTACTATTAAAAGATAAATGGTTTTCCATTGTTCTTTACATCAAGTTGGGTAATATTTAATTAAAATGGCACGTCTCAATTAAATTTCTTAATTGATCGCAAATTCTTGGGGAGATGGAGGCGTCATTTAACTTGAAGATAAAAGGATAAGGCTTCGAAAATCGGACCGACATTTTGACTAATAATTGAGATATTAAAAACCAGACGATTTAAGTCCTTCAAGAAACGAGCGTACCTCTTTTTTAAAGGCTAGCAACGCGTCTGTAGGTCTAGTATTGCGGAAGTCCATGGTGGTCAGTGTTCACCTTTGTGATTCCATCACTCGGTCGACCTCTGTAATTGTTAAAAAAAAAAACTTGTGCACTGATACTACGATAGCGATACCTAATCTTGTAAATCATTTGATACAAAACATAATCTTGTCGCCAAAACGAACAATATAGAAAAAATACCAGTCGCAAGAGCGTATTTTATATTTTAAAATGAAGAACGGGAACGTATCGTTTACCATTAGCTTGACATTTTGCTGGGACAGCAATTTTTATTTCTATATTGCAGTTGTCCGATGTCGTTATGAAGTCGACAGGGCGAGACTTACAATGTGTGCTGTAAAAGGATTGAACCAATGAATGGTTGAAAATTGAGGAAAAATGAAAATATGACAAAAAGATATCTTAAGCAACAATAGTCACATTATTTAGGTAAACGTAGTATAACACTGCAACAATCGTGCAACAGGAAATATTGACTCAAGAATACTTAACTTTTAACAACAATAGCTTTTGTAGCGGAGAGCTGGATGGCTATAAAGGTAGAAGAAGACCGAAGGTGTGGCTGGATGGTTTGAGGATATGCGAAATAAATATGTGAGTTCAGATATGACGGCTGATAGAGACGTGTAAGTACATACTGTGCCGATCCTACGTAGGGAAAAGGGCAGGATGATGATGATAAGCTTATATAGAAAACGTATTTATACAGTACACCTACGAAGAGAATTATTCAAAATATAACAAACGACGTTCAACTAATGCAGTATTGGTTGTTATTAATTTAACGTGATGGCGAAACAACGCGGTCAACGTTGCACAATTAAAGCTGCCATTCACGGCCCGTATCGGTTACTGATTGACACGACAATATACGAGTAAGACGTCCGACGCACATATCCAATGTCCGACAGCACTAACCTGAATTTGATTGCCTACACGTCAGGTTCATGTGAATCTATTGCGCTAAATTGTACCTTATTGTATGGTTATAAGGCATGGCTTCGTAATTCTCATATCGATACGGATTCAGTTTGAGAATCTGCGATGTTAGCTTGTTGCAAATACATATTGAGCTCGATTAAATTAAAATAAATTAATGTTTTACTGCAAATTTCAATTGCTTGCTTAATCTATTGTTTACACATGTACAATCGAATTCAATGGAAATGAGAAATCGTAGTCTCCTCAGTTCATTTGTAGTAATAAAATGCTTCAAAATTGATCGTTTTTCTTTATCAGTTTGACTTCAAATCCAAGTTCTTTTATCCTTTACCAGAGCTCGTGACATTCGTAGTCTCCCACATCTGTATTCGCGCCGTGTTCGAGATTACAAGTAGCCAAGTTTTATTGGAGACAAAGTTATCCAGTTTAGTAATTTCGCGGATCCACGATTTGTTCTACGAATGGGAAGTAATATGTATATCGATAAGTATGATCTTTTTGAAGGTTTCTTTCGTAAATTCCAATAACAGACGATAGTGAAGTTTCAGATGAGATGCGCGCGCACAAAGATTCTGTAATTTGTCAAGGAAAATGTACCTGATGAAACTGTTTTATTATTTGTTTGCATACATTCGCAAAAAATAGCGAAATTACCGCTGCCCATAGATATGCGTAGTTGCAGGTGCGTTGGCTACCATGAAGCGATGGAGGAAAGGGCCCACAGAATGAGAATATATATTTTGCATTCCCTTCTTAGCCAAATCCTCTTTTCCTTCCCATCATTTCCTTATAAGAAAAAGTTAAGAAGAGAATAGGAATAAGGTTCGGTCTCCAGCGGGCACTCATCAGACGAAACAAAGAATTTCTTTCAATCATTACATCTTTATAAGAGACCTAGCCGAGGCAGCGTGGGTAGGCCTCCCGCAAGATGAACCGATGATCTGGTTAAGTTTGCGGAAGCAACCTGGATGAGGGCGGCCGAGGATCGATCGTCGTGGCGATCTTTGAGGGAGGCCTACGCTCAGCAGTAGGCGACATGTGGCTGGCATATCTTCACTTATTCTCTCTTTCTTCCTAGCCTGTATTGTATAAGGCGCTATGGTAATCTTTCCTAATTTATCTACACTTCGTTCGGTGCTCGAAATTCCCGTCTGGAATGATCTATGTATATCTATTGTAGGAAAATATAGCATGTGACATACAACTTTACTGCGATCGTAATAAAAAATAAATAACGACATCAGTGTGTGCTCTCCGTTCCGATAATTTCACACCTCGTAGAAACTTAGTTAATACACGCCGTCCTCGGCAAATAAACGAGCATCGCAACACAATTGAATCACGTTGAATATGGATAAATGGACTAGACAAAGAGCCGCTGTTTCCCTGATTACGTTCTGCCTCTTTTCGGGGTGAGTGAGTATAGATGACAATCATGTAATATATCATACAGACAAGTTCATGTCAAACGTCTTCATAACTACGTACTGACGTAGAAATTTACTAGTACACTAAACGAGCACACGAGCAAGCAGTAACTTAGTGGTTTTTGTTCGTTTTATTTGACAAAGGGAAATAGATCAGACAAATCCAGTTTCTTAAAAGTCAAAGCTAAACCAATACCGAATGCAGAATTCAGCTCAAAGCTGCAAACATTATTTACAGCGGGAGTGTTTTGTTTGCGGCCAGACAACTCTGCAAGAGAAATTACATTGCTTTAAATTGTGCTGAGAGGAGTTTATTAAACTTAAATGCACTTAGTTTACGACAAAGTCTAAATAAATTAGATTTTTCATTAGAATTAAGGTTTATTTAAATGTTAAGAAATGTCACTTTGGTTGCATATAATTTTATATGAGAACATTGTAGACTATACGTTAGACTTGACCGGCAAATCAGTCTTCATAAATACATTTGAACCAAACAGTTACTGAATTCATTTGTTTTAATGATATGTTACCTTGATCCGTAGACGTATGTATCGTCATCATCAGCAGCAGCAGCCCTTGTCTGCCCACTGTTGGACATAGGCCTTAGACGTATATATGAAACGTAAATATAAATTAGACTAATAAGAAGAACACAATGTCACTATACTACTAATATTGTAAATACAACTTTTTGGATGGATGAACATTTCTCATGTAACTCCAAAATGGAAGGTATTTAGAACAGGTATAGATAACAGCTTCAAATAAGAGTTTTTTTATCGTGCCATCCACAGCTAGTACGAAAATATTACAAAGCATCTTCTAGTAGGTAAATAGGTCGTTGTCATTTGTACGGGCAGCGCTTTTAATGCTTCGTTTTGTGACCAGCCTCATAATAGAATATTAAATTGATGGGAAACCGATCCCTCGGGACGTGGCATGATTGAAAGTGGCTGTAAGCGTGCGAGGTAATATTGTTTAGTGGTTCATGGGGCCGTGTTTATGATCTACTTTATTGTTTCGCGACCAACACACGTCTTCAGTGTTTGGATACTGACCAAGTATTTATATTCGAAAAGAAAGGTGCATATAAATCTATATTTTAATACGTGAAGAGAAACCTCTTTTAAGAAATTATACGAAGGAATGAGCGTGAAATATTGTAAACATAGTCAATGTGGAGAAGTGCCTTAAGTTAGTATTTGACAAAAAAAAAACCTTAGATTATGAACTATGGTCGACTTTTATCCAATACATGTCTACCTAGACCACTTAGTGACAAAATAGTAATAATTATTAACCCCATTAAATGTATTAAGAGAAAGTAGATTACATATGTATTTAAATACATATATATATTTTTTATTCTAGTAAGCTTAGAAAATCGAGAGGTATTATGGCTTTAAAGATTTTCAATGGAATTAAAAGTTATTCAGGTCTGTGTAGAGTCAATCGGAAAGTAAATGCGAATACATACTAAATGTTATTCACGTTGATACATACGAAAAATATATTTTTATGAGTTCTTTGTTACTTTACAGTTCAAAGCATTATGGCACTCCATTAGTGCATACAGCTCGCGTTTCGGTTAAAAATTAACGAACCTGTAACTCGACGTGTACAGAATGGCTTCTAAGTAATAGTCGGAGCTCCCGTTGAATTTCTACAGCTGGATTATACATGTATTATGAACGAAGCTTACGTATAGAGATATATGTTATAGATTTGCTTTGGATTGGATTTGATCTCGGATTGGATAAAGAAAATTGTAGTAATAATGACGTTTCTATAATTGTATAGTAGGTTTTAAAATACAGTTTTTATTGCTGATATTTACTTAGCTTTATATAGCTAATCTAATTTAAATTATTTTCTTTGGAATAAGTATATTCAATCATGATTTAAATGGCAGTGTCACCGAAGACTCTGGCTGGTGGGGACGGTCTGGGAAAAGATCATTTATATACAAATAAAGAGCAGTACCGTGAACAGAAAACGCATGAGAGGGTGCACATGACTATGTGCTCGTTACCCTCCGCGCTCGTCTCCATTGTTTTTTGTTTTGATTCACAAACAGAAGTGTTGTCAGTTCATAGTTTAACGGAAACTTGTAAGACTCAATCTGTGACCGATATTCAGAAAATAAAAACACTTTTCCTTTACGACAATCCCCGGGTGTGGCATATTCGACCTTTTTTGTGATTTATTGTCAACTTTTCTCCGTTACATATGTAGTTCGAAAGTTTTATTATGCCGGCCTGCCGAAGGAAATCCGGACTTTTTCAGCGGAATTAAGTTTATTGAGCGTGCGAGTTCCCTGTGGCACACGGCTAGCGGCCACACTGATTCACTGGAAGCGGCAAAAAACGGTCGTTAAAACGTCTCCAGCGAATGTCGAACGTTTGTAATCCTACTTTTAGGTTAATATTGGATAGCGCGAATAGCTTTAAACGTTTAATGAGACACCTGGTTATCGTGCTATTACGTTATTTCTAGTTCAACCGGATTTGACTATAAATGTCTTAGAAAAAAGATTTAAATTAGTTTCAAATATGTTAACTGATGAACCAATGTTGTCAACTCGACTTATTGAAAATCGTAAACCGATCTTAAATATGTTTGGCATCGGAAGGAAAAGCTTCAAAAGATGATATGCAATCTATAATCAGACTAATCTAAATTTGTAACATAACTTTTAGTAAAACATTTTAAATCAATCAGATTCGAAGTCCTGGTCCAAGTGTCATTAGATGAATCAGGACTCAACAAATTAGTGACGACTAAATGACTTGGGTGTGGAAGTAATCGCGCGTTTTTGTCCGCTCGACAGATGCGTCCGAGCTTAGCCGCGATAAATCAACGAATGGCCGCTGCCCGCCGACGCCGGGGAGGGGAGATTTCGTTTTTATCCCCACCTCGTAACTCAGGCGGCACGTTGCGTAAATGACGCACTTTGATTAATTCGTCTGTGATCGCTTGTTAGTGCTTCGCTATCATTGTACTTTATTTTTGGGTTTTATCGAAATCAGCGGTAGATTAATGTGTTGAGTTGAATATATTTTTGATGTATGACGCAAGTTTTAAATTGTAATTTACCAGTCTGGGCTTTTAGTACGATCGAAATTGTTTCTAACAATATCTTACGTCTGGTAAATTATATGTATTACTTTATGTTCGTCATTTGTTAAAGGAACAATGAAGGATTTTTCGCTTAGAGTCAAAGGAGTCGCCCGATACTAGAAGTCAGACCATTGTACGACTTATTTGGCGCAAGTTATACGAGAACGGCGATTACAAATAACGTCAGAAAACATCGGGAGAAATATATACATGCAGTTTTCAAACGCCCATTGTTTTGTCCTGATTTATAAAAGAAAATAATTTTAATGATGACTAAAAAAACATCCTAAATTTTATCATGAGAAATGCTAAACGCGAACGCTTTCACCTTGGGCCATATTAAGGGAAGAGCTTACGGGGCGGCGCTGGGCGATAGGATCGCAGTATCGCGTGCTATCGCCGCTAATCGCCTATTGTGTGGCGATAACGATCGCCAGATCGCCAAAGACGGTTTCCCACGTGAAACAGAGTCTAGGATCATACCGCTGTGCTCTTTCGCGCGCCATCTAGCGGGGTTAAGAGTTGCGACATTTGTCTCTAAGATGTAGTTCAAAGATAGTTTTTTTTTTTCTTCCGGTGTGAACTAATCATTAGCAAATCGTATCGTAATTCAATACGGTATTTTGTTAACAGTAATTACTTATTTATTGTTGTTGTTTAAAGTCTGTTCAAATGAAAATCCATAACAACTGAATTTCTAAATGTCAGAAAGCTATTTAACCTTTGTTTCGTACATTTGTTTTGCGGTAAAATTCAACAGGCGCCCGGCAGCCACTCCCGAGCTGTGAATTATAAACGACGCTAGCGCCTCTAGCGGTGCTTTAGTATTCATCGACCTTGAGCATATTTATACACATTCATATACCATACTTTGAAAGCAAAATTTCAATGTATGAATTAATAACAGAATGCTTGAATGTATTTTTGAAATTAACATTTGTTTATTTAGCGTCCGTGCGATTGATCAGTGATTCTGTAGAGATGAATTTCAGTATTATATGTTTAGTTTATAAAGCGTATGCTAATTTAGTTGATATTGTAAAAGTTAATTTTATTTGTAATTTTTTTTACATTTGTGTGGTAATAAATCTGTTTCTTTCTTTCTAATTTCAGACTAATTGTTCTTCGCATCGATTTTTTAAATCTGTTATTTAGATTTTAGTTAATTTACTAACATTTCTTCTACATTTCCAACTAAGCTATAAGCTTGCGCTAGAATATAGTTTACAATAATCGAATGGTGGGTTTCGAAGTCTCTATGACGTGATCGGAAAGCCGTACCCGTAACCATTACACTGTTTGCGCTTATTGTAAAGTGATTGAGTTCAAATCAATAATACTTATTTTAATCATTAGCAATGATCTGCAACGCCAAATACGATGTACTAAGTGTGGGACCCAGGAGACATTTACACACAGAACTCGTTGCAGATAGACATCTGACCTACAACTGTTAAAGTTTTAATAATACATCATTTTAATCGATAGATGGCATTGTACTGACGACTGTCAATTGTTGCATTATTGCGACCGGTTTAATTTGAAAATAGAACATTACTTTTTATTGTACTTCATTGTTTCTGTTGTGTTTTTATTTATTATTTTACAACAATGTTGTGTTTTATGTACGCGTTCCACGTATAAATAAATACTAATTAACTCACATACCTTTACCTATGTACCTATGGTAGTTACATTTATCATATGTTTGGTCAGCACTTACGAAGTATCTCATCTGTTTATAAAAGGTAGATTAAATCTATACTGGCCGTTTCTAAATTTTGAAAAATACGATAAAGCAAACGCTGAAGTATAGAACCTATTCATATTTTCAGTGTATCGGGAATATGAGTTCAAACGATATCTTTATTGCATACATTGAGCGTCTGCGAAACTCCTTTGAGAGTTCTGTGTACTCCGTTTGACTCAACCGACGATTTCAATTTACCTCCCCAAGATTTTGTGTCTGCGTGCATCTTTGATAACGTTCGAGAAGGGGTTTTATTAATTTTTATCATAAAAATTTTCTCGACTTAAATTCCATTTTTATTTAACCTTACATCACGTTTACTGTAGTCCAATGTTTCTTGGGACTTTTTCTTTGGGTGGGGTTAAAAAAAATAGCCTAATTCACTCTAACATACCAGCTTTCATAAAAAAAATCGACAAATCGGTGAAGGTGGTTGATTACGTAACATTAAATTAAATATATTTTATTTTAATTAATAACTTTGACCTTAACACAGATAAACAGAAGTACAGAGGATCTCATTACGCGGAGAGGTAGGCAAATAGCCTCTAAATTTCACTTAAAACTCGTCCGCAGGCTGTAGCCTGCGAGCTAATCTGCGTTCCACCTGAGGCTCCTGTTTACGTATTAATATTTCGACAGAAGGCTTCAGATTTAACGACGTCGTGTTAACCTCACGCAATATAAACCCAGTAGCGTATTATCAGAGAATTAACAGCCTTGTTTTGATTATAATAATAAAACATGTGATTAAGAAGAGAAAAATGTATGTTTGAAATGTGCAAACTTCAACCGCCGAATCCATTAATCACAATCCATTTTTACTCATAATTAAGCCAATCTAAGTAGTAACAAACGAAAAAGGACACCGATCGTTGAATGGGCGATCGATTCATTTCTGTACTTACGTAGAAAGTAATTAAAATGAATTTCAGATATTAAAGATAGGTCGAGCTGCAAATTAGAATAACTACCGTGAATCGACTAATATAGAAATGATACTTCGGTAGACTCGAAGTTTAATTGCGTCTACCTAAGTATAACTTCTTAACGTCGTATGTTCAAAGTTCATCTAAAATTTTAACCACTTCAAAATTCAAAGCCGGGGAATGAACGGAGCCGTACCGATAGGGCCATTATATAGTCAGAAGTAGATTGAGTGAGGTCTTGACTACACATAAAGCCCGGAGGTGCACTCAGAGTCGACTCATAAATAAGCGAGAACGCCTCTGTATGGATCTTTAGTTTCTGTTGGTATTGCGGCGGAGACGAGCTCGCCGGAGCGTTTAATTTAGTCAAATACGCGTGGCCCCGAGGCGATACGTTCGTTGTGAGCCCGTGAGCGAACGCCCAAATGCAATGCTAACTTCATGATACAACATCTACTTTTTTTAATACTAATTACTACTCTAATTTTTTTAATACCAAAAATTTTCTTAACGAACAATGTCATTGTTCCAACTCGCACATTAACTAGGGCACTCACAATTTCAAACAAAACTACTTTTTACCTTGTCCTAGATATCGAATTATTTACCTCAGACTGATTATTTCCTGCACGATTTCTAAATTGAAATTTTCTTTATCAGACTTAGGTAAAGAAATCGGAAGTTAAAAATCATTCTTGTACCAGCTTTGACACAGAAATAAAGAATTAAATTTCTGTTCCTGAAAATCGTATCGGTATCGTATCGTCGATGCTAACAGACACTAAAACTCGGTTACGATTACGACAGACTAATAACGTGTTTTATTTCTAAACAAACTCTAATTACATTTCGCTATTTAATCATCACGGGAATGTGCCGTTAAGTTTTATTCGGGCATCACGTATATCGGCCAAACAAAATTGCTTCATAAAGCTCTGTCTATGTTGTGTACATTAAAAAAGCTTTAAAGAGCTTTACATTTTTGCTATAAATGTTATAAGAGGGTCTGTGGCTCGGTGGCCAAGCGCTTAATTTGTAATCTACAGGTCTAAGGTTGGATCCCTACAATTTACCAATTTATTTTTCGATTTTTAAATTTCACCAGTGCAATTATGTGACGTTTTTACGGTGAAGGAAAACATCGGGATGTAATCTGCTCACATCTGTAAAGACATGTGTGAAGTTGACCCACCGGTATTGATGCGTGGATGAAGTGTAACAATCTCTTCAATAGAGTCTATTTAAAAGTGACTGTCTCAAGTGGGTTCCTCTACATTAGTACATTTACAAGCTGTGTAATTAATTTAGTGAAACACCCGCCGCCGTATATGCTCAATGGTATGAAATATTCTTTTCACAGCAAAGCTATTCGTGTAGTCTAGGAGCCAGACATTTCCAAGGATAAGATTTTTTTTATTAGTGAATAGGTGGTACTTAACGCGCTTGGCAATTGACGGCGCGGGACATCCGTCACTGGCTGCCTTTCATTATTTAATAATTAAATTAACATCCTGAAGACTCTTATTAAAATTCAAGGGAACGGTTGAATGAAATGTGAGAGTCGTGTCGTTCACTCCGTCACGAATGTGCGTGTTGTTGATGACTTCATGTTGGTACTATCTTGTGAACATTGGTTTTTTAACGTTGGTATAAACTTCAAGTAAGTATTCTTAGTTCATATTAACAATAGATATTAAAATATTGTAAATTAATAATTTGTGTACTTTTAGAAACGTTTAAATTAATAATTATTGAGTACAAATTACTATGGGATTAAGAGTCCGTGACGTTTAGACTTTTAATTTCTTAGTATAAATAGGGTAGACATAGTTGTAGGTACTAAAATGTCAATTATCATTGTTTTAGTCAAACTGTGATATTTTCAAATCTGAATAGAATACAAGGTTCGTAAAATAAATTTAAATACGCTCTATAGACCTTTGTAAATCCACTAGAAGAGATCGTATTTTGCGAGGGTCCGTTCTGTTTTCATGGCGAGTTTTAGAGCAACAATTATCTAGTTGCTGCTACCCTTCGAGTGGATTAAATAAATAATAACGCTGCCCCGGGCCGGGCTCCAGCCGGAGAACGATTCGGTTATCCTTACTATTTGCCTCTCTGGTCGAGGTACGTTCGAGTTTGAAGTTGATTATGGAAATAGAATTTAATTGGTTTTGTAAATTTTACATTAAACGGAGTATATCGGCATGTATAGTGTTTGGTGTAAGTGTAATTAATATATGCTTTGATAGAATTATCTAGTGGAATGGTATAACCTGTATTACAGTAAAATGTATTTGTCACATCATTGTATTAAGGCTAATTGTTTAACTTAAATTTGGTCATATATCTAAACTCGAAGGAAACTCGAACTTGATATAAAATAAGCGATGTTAGTAGCGGTGGCGTTTATTTAGGCCGCGATCTAACTCGCATTTCTTTGTCCGGCTCTTTGCCTTCCTGAATAAAATATTCAGCATATCTTCACTTTCGGGAAACTCCCGTGCAATATTAAAGGTCCATTGGCGATATTGATAAACTGGAGGCTCGAGGAAAATAGTTATCGTCCTATAACATATTTATGATGAAATTCTACGAAACCATAAGTTTATCTGAGTCCCAATTGTTATCGTAACAATCTTCCCTTTTTTCTCTTCGAATACGGAATTTGTGACTGTGATATTTTCTTATATTGAAAATTATACTTAACTTAAGAACGAAAGTTCTTCTAAAATTATTTTCAATTTATAAACATTCCTTTGTCTTGGCGTAATATTAGCGGCCAGATCACAAGAGTGATCATCGACGCCCATGGACATTTGCAATGCCAGAGGAACCACATATGCGTTGCCGGCCTTTGCGAGAAAGGTAAGCTCGCTTCTTGAAGGACACTAAGTCGTATTGATTTGGAAATACCGCCGAGAACAGACCATTACATATGGTTAAAGAATTATTCATGCCGAATTTTAGTTAACTAGTTGTAATTCGATTTCAATTTAAAACAATATCTTAGTATTTACGCATACAATATTACCATATAAAACATTTCCGTAAATAAAATTTACTGTACATTAATGGACGGTAATATCAACTGAAAGGGTTAAGTTCGTTGAAGTATTACGTATCTACGAAATCATGAAACACAACCCTTTTATTGCACCGAAGGAAGGTGTCCACTGTGGCCTATTTAGTAAGGAGAGTTCGTTCCCTTCCCCGCACTAATTTTATTAATTTTAATCACCAACTTTCGCGTGCTGACATACATTAAAAGTTCCGTTGAAACATTGGACTCGATAAAATAGAAAAAGAACGATATTCGTATAGTAAACGCCCCTTTTAAAGTATCATTAAAACGTGTAGTGCCGCGATAAGCCTCATTGTTAATGAGTTGCTGTATGATTAATGTGGACTAACAGCGACTTGTTTACGGTCGGTGCGGTGCGACCGTTTTTATACCAATTCATAATTCTACATCTAAATAATCTTAGTAAAGAGACCTATTGATGTTTAGTGAAAGATAATATACAAAGTGAGTGGGGTACTCACTCTTTACTAGAATGTGTTCAATCTTGTAGTTACACATATTGTCTATGAGTAAATGTAGATTCTGTTTAAAGTATGTCCATGACAGATCCAACCCAACAGGCACTCAATTCTGTAGTTTTATGACGTCACAAAGTTGCAAAGCGATCACAAGTAAATTTTCTTACCACAACAATTACTAAACTGTCACATGACAATGACTCTTTGGCGTTCATCTACACTGCCCACATGTACTTATTCCTTCACACAATTACATTTTTAATGTATTACATAAATACGTGAAGAAAATATTTTCTACCACTTTTTAAGCAACAATATTTTTTATATTTTTGAAATAGAATTGTTTTTGAATTTCGAAGAACGTTCAATCACTAATTTTTGTAGTCTTTACAAACTTTATTTGTAACGTCCATTATAATATACGTTAATTTTATTTGGAAACCATTTAACTTTCGTAAAAAATACAATAAAAAATTCCTTTTGTAAAAGAAATGAAGAACTGACGAAATACGTGTGTGCTCGTCAAATAATGAATATTAAATGCACGTTTGTACATCGCGTTGTTTTATTTGCCAGCGTAATATTGTTACATGTTTATGTAAAGAATAAACACTATTGTTGAATTAAAATTTATAACCTAGTTGTATAGAATTTGTAATTATAATTAGAAACATATCAAATGAGCTTTGTATAAGAGAGCATATTAGTAAAAGTTTACATATGTAGATATAGCTGCAAAAATTGATGAGGTTTTTATATGTAAATAACTTAATTGGTCAATAAAACTATAGGTAGGGAAGGGAAGATATAATAATTGAACAGAGGAATGGAAAGCGTAGTTATAAATTTAGTACGGATAATAAACGATTTTCGGGGAAGGTTCGTGTTTCGTGACCCGACGAATATTCGTAAGCGATTAATCAAGCCGTTTATCTAATGTCGCAGGCTTTTGTTACACTATGATAATGAAAAAATCACGCAAGTGCCGAAAATTAAGTTACACAGACGAAATAGATTTAAAATAAACTAACAATTTTGTATAACACTGGTTGTTCAAGTTACTCCCGGATACATTAGAGCCATAGGTAGACAAATATACCAAAATATACTAAAGTACTTTTAATTACTACTTTCTTGACACCATTCATTTTAAGTAAAATAATCAACTCTCAAATACACTTGATCATAAGACCAGTAACTTATAAACTTTTACATAATATATGCAGGCATGAGTATCTATAGTCGTTACAGATGAAGAAAAAATTAGGGTTGTCTCTTTTTTTTACAAATAATAAATACAAATACAATTCTAGTGGTAATATAAATTACGCGTCACATGTATACATTTAAATTGTCAACATCCTAAAGTCGAGTTCAGTGGATATTTTGAAGCAATGTCAGTTGTTATTAGTCGAAGAATGAAATTGTATAACTTAATTAATAAGATTGGAATTTATTGGGACATTAGCAGATTTTTGTTAAATTACTTACATTTCTTGTAACCATTTTTAGTAAGCTTGAAAAAGCTCAAGTTAGAATTTGAACCTACCACCGCTAGATCGGTAATCCGTAGCCATAACTATTAGACTATTGGCGTTTCAATATTATTTTAATATGTATCTTTACAAGAGTCATGATATTGGATATGGTTGATAGCTGTGTACTTTGTCAGTCGTAATTGGCTGTTAAATAACAAAATGAATTCACATTTCATCAAACTTATTAACCAAAAAGCAATTAATTGGATTCGGAAAATTTGTAATAATTTTTGATCTTCACAATTTAATTATTTTAATGATATTAATAATTTAACCGCATGCGATCAACTATACTACAGATAATTATAATACTGGATATAGAAACAAGTTTTAATAAGGATAAAATAGTATTAATCCATCCCTAGTATTTCCAAATCAGTTCAACTTAGGGTCCTTCAAAAAGATTGCGTACCTCTTTTTCAACGGCCGGCAACGCAGCTCTTCTAGTGTTCAGCATATCCATGGGCGTCGATGATCATTTTGGTCTTCCCGCAGCACCTTCGCTCCCTTGTCTTACAAATGTAACGTATTTGCGAACATGATGGACGTAGATTGTTAGTTGAATGTCGTTATTTGTTCGGCGAATCCTTTGTCACTCGGACAACAGCATTACCGCAATCATGAGCTCACAATCACAATATCTCTAATCAATTCTTAATGCCTCCGACCTCTCAGATCAATTAGATTTCCATATCGACAATGGGCTCGCCCGCATTGTCCCCGGCGCGTGCCTTATGACCGGAATTCTATTCACCCAATTATATCTATTGTCATTTCGAATAGTTAATTCTTTGTTCTAATTGTCTTTGAATTTTCATTACGTGTACGCATTAAATTTTATCATGAAAAGAAAATAAGTCAAAACTATATTACACTCCGAAGTCTTAGATCACTTGTAGGTTATGAGTTTTTAATCATAGCTCGTTTCTAGATTGCTCTACATCGATAGGACGCCGTGCTTAGCCTTTATACATTAATTTTCAATGCATCAGTGCACACTGGCCGGCTGGAACACGAAGTGACTGGCCATTAAGAAAGTCATTTGTTATATTTTGAATAATGAACTGCAACATAACTATGCCTTGACCGATGACCTGCATAAGTGCCATTTCTTCACACACAACTTAGGAATTCTTTACTTAAAATCTACGTAAGACTAAGTTGCTGAACTTAGTCTTTGCAACTTGAATCTTCAATTGTAATGCGCCAATAGCCTAGAGATTAAGTGTACGTAATTTTGATCACGTAGTCGTGTGTTTGAATCCCGCACATTTTCTAACACAAGCCTAGAGCTTAGTTGGGGTATTAATGAAATATTAGTGAACAAACAAAATTCTGCTGATAATTTCCAAAAAAAATATATGTCTAGAATTAAATAACATCAAGTCAAAGTCAAACGAAAGATTCACTATTATTAAATAAATTAATTTGGAACAAAACAAGTAAGTTTTTCGTTAATTTAAAAGAGAATTATTCAGCAAACAGCGCAATTCTTAAACTTGTTTTATTTTGCCATTACCAAGCATGAAACTAGAGTCGAGAACTAAATATAGTGTATTTAAGTTGTGCCATGAAGTCAACGTTAACTTGTCTATGAGTTACTTAAATAAGTTTTTACGTTGATATAAGTCGACAGCGGGGCGCGGGAGGTGCGGGGTGCGGGTCGCGGGGCATAATTTAAATATAATTAAAAAAATAAAAGAGTTGTATGGACTATTTATTATACCAGACTGTAGTTTATCTATGTTTCTAATTTCATCCAAAAATAATCCAGAGGGCCCTGTGACGTTGCCGCCCCATCGACACACAAAAAAATAACAAGTAGAAAAAAAAAACAAAAAAAGAAATTATTTTAAAAAATACTATAATATAGTATAGTATGTAGATCTATAATAATTCAGGAATTCGGAACTAATCGTATAGATATAAATAGAGCGAAAAAGAGTACAGACCGCGAGTATGTAGAGGCAAGAATAATTAAAAAAAAAACATTCAAATCAACTCAAGCGTTCTGAGGTTACAACCAACATCGATCTAAACTTTCTTATAACACAGTACTAATAATATATAGTTATGATATAAATATGTTATAAATAAAATGTTCTTTTAATCTCACCTGAAATATATTCGCAATATAGTTTATGTTAATATTTTTTTATATACCGTCCAAGAAATAATGTTAATTCAACGTCCTCGGTCTAAAATATTCTAAGGTTATTTTCATCTATAACAATCTGGCACAAACTACAAAGTCTATAACAACAAACGTACACTTCGCAACAAAAGAACTATCACACTTTAAACACTTTCCACATCACTGTACACGGTAAAGTTAATTTTATTAAGCATTTAACTGCCGTTTTCGATTTTTAAAACTCGCGTATTTGAATTTCGAACGGCGTAAACACGTCCGCCTCCAGCCACGTTTGGTTTGCGACTGGAACTGAAATTCTCAAAATACATACGGTACACTTCTGAAACGGGCGGGACAGAGAGGGGTGGATGGCGTCTCTGTCTGGCGCCTTCTGAAAAATGCTGAATGCTGCAGCCGAAGCAGACGACACATCGGTATGCAGTAAGATAATTATTATAGTAACACGACTTGGGTTTCTTCCTTTCACTAAACATGTGGATCTAACATTTAATAATAAACAAAACATTCTAATACGAAAATTAATCTATACTGACATTGTAAAATTAAATTATTAAAACTTTCGTGAGACATTTCACTATACTACTTATAATAAAAACGGCTAATAAAAGTGAGCGACGGGCCGCGAACGCGCTGTAGCACCAATCTTACTCACCCTGAAATAAGCTCTTCTTGGGTTCGACAGTAGTCGGTACCGAAAATGATTTCCAAGTGAGTTTAGCCGTTTTTACAACTATTATAGTATGACATTATAAAGCAAAATTACAGCAAAATCTCAGGAACTACTGATTGGAGTTGAAAAGTTCATTTTGTATTGGATAGTCCATTTATCGAGGAAGGTCAAAGGATAAACCATCACGCTACAACCAATAAGAGTGGAGCAGAAATGAATAATATTACAAAATTAAAAAAGTTTTATATAAATAAGAAGGAAAAGATTTTTTTTGTACTAAAATATTAATACGATTCAAAGTGACAGTTGTTTACAATCTGAAGGCTTTCGTTCGGAAAGCCTTGCCTAACATAGTGTCAATAACGAGCACTGCAAAAAGAGGCAATTATTTTTAAAGGACTTGCCAACAAAGGCGTAGCGCGTTCATACTTTGTGATATAGAACCTTTTTTTAATATCTTTTAATCTCTGTCGTGTTTTAACTTAATCTTTAGTCTACTAACTAATGCAGAAGTTCTAATGTTTGTTAGAAGGTATCTCCATGCCTTCATGGATCTTGATGACATTTCGTATAAACGGAAAACATAGTCTAGAACACAAAGGCTACTGTTGATGTTTTTGAAAATAGAACACGGACGCAGTCGCCGGCAAAAGCGGCTCTTAAATATAGCTATAAATTTTTTTATGACAAAAGTTAACATAAAAGAAATACAAATGTAGACCAAAGTATCGACTATGAAATATTTTATTAGTGAAACTTACTTTCTATCCTTCAACTAGATATTTACGACATGATAATAAATATTTCTAAATAGTAGGTCTATCTTATAACAGTAAAAAAATACGTCAGGATTTTTTTATACAACCTACATCTCTTCAGTGCTGGACATAGACCTTCTCCAATGTCATACACCACCTTCCGAATTCAACAATCTCCCGTCGTCCGCACAAAGTCGTCAGTCCACCTGGAGAGAGGGTACCCCCTGAAGGCTTGTTAAGTTTGATAGCGTGATAATAAGCCTAAAACCTGGCATAAATGTAGAGCTTGTTTGTATGAAAATAATTATTCAAACTTGTGCCGTAGTTACTGAGATACATAACAAAGTTCAAGAAATTTACGCTTTATATAATAATATAGAAGTATATAAGATTATGTGATAACACTAAACACAGACACTATTATTGGAATTCTATTAAAGTGTGAAACTGGCTACCTTACGAGCTATAAAGGTAACAAAAGAGAACGTATTAATGTTACTAGTGGTTACCTGTTGGAAAATGAACCATAGTGAATTGAATTTAGAACTTTATTTAGGTTTTTTTGCAAAAGCCAAACCTCTATAATCATGGATCTTATAAAACTGCATACTGTGGGAGGTAGTGGGAACGCCTACGTCCCGCAGTGGGCAGACAAAGGCAAAGTTTTAAAGTAGCGCCCTTGACAGAGAAATTGTGAAGCAAATGTTATCGTGGTATGGACAAATGCAGAGATGAGCACATAAACAAGAAGTTAAACTATTAAAACTTTCGTGAGCCATTTCACTATACTACTTATAAAACGGCTTACCTCACGTGTAACTCGGTGTCAGTATCGACTAGTTTCGAGCACATCGGGGGCTCTTCTTCAGGGTGAGTGGGAACGGTACTATAGCGCGTTCGCGGCCCGTCGCTCACGGTACTGACACCGAGTTACACGTGTGTTAAGCCGTTTTATAAGTAGTATAATAAACAAGAAAGTTATACGATTGAATGTGGATGGCTATAAAGGTAGAGAATTGAAGATGTCGATTGTCTGAAAGATATGCTAGAGAAGGGTGTGAATTTTGATATGAAGGCTGACAGAGATGTATGGAGTACTGTGACGTCACAACGATGGGAAAGTACAGGTTGATGATGGCACCTTCAGATCGACTTTAACTGTGTTAAATATTACGTCAGTTTGTTATAAGAATATGCATCGTCAATATATTTGGAACAGGGAACTGGGCTGGGTATCGTACGCAAAATAAATCATGAATATAAAACATCTTCCAATAACAGTACAATCTCCCACAAAACTTTTACATTATCGTCCACGAATGAAACTTCACAGATACAGTAAACTGTGTTCCACATTGTACTTTGAAAGTTTTCTTGTTTCAGCTCGATGCATGTTTCCGATCTGTATTATTGAAGAGGATTGAAACATAATAGACTATTTGTTCGAAACTGAGATATCAAACGTATACTCCCGACACGTCTGTTCTCCTTTACTACTATGCTCTGTTGATGTTACTGCTTGAACTTTGTATTTTACACATGTAATTTTATACGTTTTATGTTTTTTTATAACGGAAACAGGTAAACGAGTGGCGCGAACACAAGGGTGATCATCGACGCCCAGACATCTGTAATATTAGAAGACCCACAGATGTTTTGCCTTGGTAGAGGTACGCTCGCTTGAAGGACCCTAAGTCGTATTGACTTGGAAATATTGCCGAGGACAGACCATTCCATAACGTGGCAGTGCGCGGCAGAACGTTGCTCGAGAACCGGATTATTGTGGAATGCTTACCACCAAGATGGTGTGCATGGTTCATGCAACAAACGCAAGTGGAAAATCTGCATGTTCAGCACTATATCGCGTGGTATCGAGATAGTTGAAAACTTTATATGGGGGACCTACTTCGGGTCTCATAACTTTCTGGTTTTTTTTTCTCATTAGTGTTAGCCAATACTTAAAAATTAGAACGTAATTCATAGTCAAAGACTTTTTTTAATTTCAAAATAGCTTTAAACGCGTTAACTTCAAGTGTGTTAAACACAACTCTTTATTAATATGACTATGTGATTCGACAGACATTGTCTTGTCTTAAATATATTGAATTTTACTTCTCAGTATTGTCTGCCAATATGATCCTCTACCGCTTTCAGGTAACTCCCTTCAAATTAACAGTTAAATTAAAAGCAGTCGAATTCAAGTACAGATGCACTAAGAAATTATTCTCCTTCGGGCAAATTCGGGTCTCTATCGGAACACGATGACACCCGAACTGTCAATGATCTTATTAAACGAGTGATATTTTCATATCCATTAATATGGAACTTTATTGTTTAGTGTCAAATGTCAATGAATAATGTTATTCTCTAAGATGGGTACAGAAGCTGTTTGCTGCACGATAAATACCAACTTTTCTCAAAAATTACGTAATAAATAATGACGCCCATGATAATAAATATTTTAACTGTAATAAAATTAGCCTTGAAAAATGACGAAGTACATCACCGTTACAGAAATGTTGATGAACTAAATAAAAACAAAACAGTTAAACCTTCTTTACATTTTAAAACAAAAGTTTCAACTAGACTTGTGTCTTCTGTAGAATTCATTAAATGCGCCATGTCACAGAATCTAGAAGTGGCAACGAAAAGCCTCCGGCCATGTCTTACGTCGTT
>JAODUI010000030.1:1162205-1199602 GCA_027563995.1 Papilio gigon | reverse complement strand
GGGTGCGGGGTGCGGGGCCCAGTGCAAGGAGCGTAAGCCTCATTCACTTAAGTACACCACCAAGTACTTCGACATTTAATATTACTCCAGCGAGGGGATAGAATCCTCGTTGCTTTTATCTTATTTCATATCAAACATAACACTACATACCTACTCTTAGTTAACTTTATCTTAAAGACATATCCGTTGGAATCCTAAACACTATTGGTCGGTTGTATTTTGAAATTTAATTTTAATTCGTAGGAAAAGATTTTTTACTTAAAATAGCTTTATACACTGCTTCACATACTTGCCAATGTCTTATACATTCACCCACACAAACCATGAACAGCATTAATACTTAATAAAATTAGGTATGTATGTATGTAAAGTTTGTTTCTGTAGGAGTAAAACAAAACCGTTTTCGTAGTAATTATTAAAAAAAATTAATGTCTCAAGGCGAGATAAGCTACTCAGATTTTAGTACCTTTAATACTATTTCTAAATTTTCTCCGCCTAATAAAAAAAACAAAAAGCAAAATAAAATAATGGTCCTTCAAAGATTATAAGATCAGGTAGTCGTAGTAAGCTTTGAATATAATAATAATCAGTGAAATTCGACAAAAGCCAACGTCGCATGAAGTTATTTAATATTTTCATTGACTTTGACGATGTAAAGGGAATTCCTAAATGCAGGGAAATAATTAGTAGCGAAGCGAGCGCGAATGGGGACACAGGGGGATTACGATTGGTGAGCGATTGACTTCAACTTGTCGGGAATGACGTCTGTTTATGTAGACACATCTGATGGTAATCAGATATTAAGCTAATTAATGAAATATGTTAGATGTACCTTCAGTATACAAAATCAGAGCAAAGATTTTAATAAAAATTATTCGCAAATGAACAAATGGTCTCTTGAATAACATGTTTGTCAAATAACTTGATGGTACGCATTAAGCACGCATGTTTTGCATGCTTTGGATGTTTCATAAAAAAAAAACAAATGTACTAAGGTAGCGCGTACGTATATAAGTATTTCCAAGATGGGTAACTTAACTTAATTTTGAATTTAAAAGAGCTTATGAAAGTGCCTTAACAATTCATAAAATAATATTTTAGAAAGTTCGCCGTCCCACGCGACCGTACATCTCAAGTGCAAGGGATACATTAATAATGCAGTGACGCGACTGACGGCGAGGGGGTGCGGGGCGCGGGGCGGGGGAAGCTGCCCGCGCCAATCACATTAAAATAACCCTCCGCCGCGGCTTCCTTCACGGCTCATTGTTGTTTGTGCTCGTGTGTACGTCGACATTTTTACATTATTTTCTTGATGGGTGACTTTCGCTCACAAACACTCCGACTGCGCGTCTCACCAAATCTCTTTTTTGACGATAAAATGAATGGCAAAGGAAGCGAATCCCGAGCGCCGAACGGCACAAGTTTTATTTTTTAATTTGTAAATGTTTCTCATTCTTTAGTAACGTAAAAGAACATTGCTATTTCATATTAAAGAATCATTGTACTTAATGTCCCTTTTAACTATTTTTATCCGAACCACTCTAAAAATATAAGGAGGGGATTATTAAGTAAGCAATTACTTGACTACATATAAAAAAACTTCTACTTTAAAGATCATACAATAAATGATTTCATACGTCCTCCATACATACATTTAAAACTCAAGTTGTGGAGCAGGCTAGATTACATTATATTACATATTATGTGGGAATAAATGAATTATGTGATATATGACGATCATGCTGGATTAATTGAAACAAGTTTTATTTTTGCTTGTTATGATAGCCTAGTAAAATTGTACCATTATACCACAACTCTATTCATTTCTTCTGAGTAATTAGCTTCCAATTCTTTGGTCATTACCCTAATGCGTCGAATTCACTTCATTCCCGAAACGCACGACAGAAAAGAATTATACAAAAGGCACATTTCTATGGCATTTCCCCTTTGAAGCCAATGATCATATTTTCAGGCAGCATAAGAACAAAACTAGGCTGGTGTATTGTCAAAGGCGAAGTTACAATGCACCCGCCCGGCACGCCGGGGTGATTTCAATAACATGACGTTTTGCAAAGTAGCTGGCCATTTTCACACCCTTTGGAAATTAACGCAACGCTTGTAGTGAACTGGAAGAGGGATGAAGGTAGTTCTTTTCTTACAAAAAGAATTAACAGAATTAAGTACACAGTGTACCGAGCTTTTTAAAATTGTCATATCTATTGATTAAGGTGGAGAACGGAGGAACTTTCATCATCAACAGCCTTTGTCTGCCATATGTCTTCCCCAGTTTGCGGTCATTCACCTTGGAGGATCGTTCATCCGTAGGAAATTATAAAAACTGAATTAAAAATGTTTGTGTTTTTCCATACTATATCCTATATCTATGTCACAAATATCCATCGTTAATTTAGCTGTTATAACATTAACATGACATAGAAAATGAGTTATATTTAAACAGATTAATCAGATATATTCAAATAAAGTAACACCGGGTCTATTATGAATATTGCTACGACGTAGCAACTCTGTTTCCTGACTCAGTGGAATAGAAAATAACGCTACGAAGTCTAACCAGTGCATTATAAAAGCACTCAAGTAGGCGACGTCAAAATGTAGGTGTACTTAAATATCTTTCAAATATTTATGGAATTTATAAAGATAAATATTAACTTCATTGATAAAAGTTTTTTTTATGTTAAGAAGTTTATAATATTACCCTTTGCAATATTCAATCTATACTATTATATAATGCATAAAATGTTTTAACTTTGTTATGTAGGATCTCAGAGACAATGGCATAGATTTGAATAATTCTTTCGTAGAAACAGAACCTGCCCTATCAAACATAGGGGTAAGCAATTTGGGAAATAACCGTTATACGTGAATTTCATACATACGAGAATATACAAATTAAGCGACAGGTTACTCGTGTTATTAATTATTAAGAAATAAGATCTTCAAATCGAGACCTGGCATCGCCTATGCTTAGTAACTCTCACAGAGGTCACACTGAGGACACTCCATGTTCGACCTCCTTGCACATCTCAGAACATGTGAAGATGTTATCTAAGTCCGCAGCACCAATTAACCTAGTAAACAAAATAACAAGCCAATTAATAAAATAAAAAATCACTTTAACTGATGTTTTCTATTGCCGGCGCTCTTATACAATTAAATAGTTCTATCGCTTTTTTTTGCTTTGAATAAAACAAAGACAACGATATGTTTTATCAAAGCTTAAGCAGCAGAGCGATGCTTTACAGAAGCAATTTATTTCGTCTCTCAAAACAAATGAGCATCGATGTCATATGAAAAGACCATTTAAAAGAACGGACTCCGTTGTCAGATAAACACTGCAAATATACTTTTTTTATTGTCAGCGTAATAAAGTTGCATTCATTACAGGTTGAACAAAAGTTACGCTATTTCGCGGTTGCCAAATAAAAAAGAAACAAGGCAATTTGTGTAGTCTGTTTAATGAAGTTTCATTTAATTTATTACTTTACATTTATATTAAAAAAAATGTTTAATAAAATATGTATTAAATGTGAATTATAGATTCAAAGGAAACGGTTAAGGTTTGTGATTTGTTTAATTTATAACTACTGTAAATAGTTTGAAATCAAAAAAAGATTTAATAAACAATACTTAATATAAATAACAAAATTATCGATTCACAGAACGGAACCCTGACATCCAAAAGCGCGTCATTTGTCGGCTCGTATGAAATACAAAAGACGAAACGTGACAACGTAGTTTGTTTATAATTTACGGCGCGGTCATTCCTAGAATCCAAATGAACTCGATTAAGTACCAAGGACCACCGTAGCAGCTGGTATTCGACTCACAGACGCGGTTCGTGGATTCGAATACCGCACGTGCTTGTCGGACTCTTTGACACGCTCGTAAATGTCACGCTGTAACCGCCAGCGTGAATTTTAATCGAGTTCATGTTGACAGATGAGTTAAGAGACAATGGTAGCGGTGGATTACATTAATATTAAGCTATTGGATTATTTTTCAACAAATTTAAATACAATAAACAAGAGCACGCTTCATGATTCGTTTCATAGAACAAGGTCGCATTGACCATTCATTTATTTTATAATTAATTATAAAACTGTACAAAAGGACTAAAACCTTGTCTTCGTCACGCACACTACTCAGACGAAACGAGTAACGACTTCCACTTGACGCCTGTCTAAATTTAGTTTAATTGATGACAATTGATTCAGAGCGGCATATCGAGTACATCCAGCTAGAAGTACGCCGAGTCGGTCGTAATGATCGTATTATCCGAGAGATGTCTTTATTTCTTGCGCCGCTTTATCCCGCCTTTTGTCTGCTATCAACTTCTTTTGTCCGAGCCAGTAAAATCGAAATGAGCAGAAATTACAAAAGGGAAATACACAAAAAAACTGGAGGCAATTCTTTGTGTACGTAACTAAGTCATTACCGTTGAAAAAAGAATTGCTCTCCGTACTTTATGGCTTGGAATACATCTTTATAAACATATGTATTATGTACAAACACACGTCAGGTTTACATTACGGTTATCATCGTCGTCATCGGCCTAAAGTCGTCCACTGCTGATCCTAAACCTGTTGTCAAAATTACATATTGTACATGAACTAGTGATCATCATCATCAGTCCTTGTTTGCCCACTGTTGAAGGGAGGCCTCTCCTAATGACTTCCACAGTATGCGGTCCTCCGCCTTTTACGTCCGACTTCCTGCCGTCCGCACTAAGTCGTCGGTCCACCTGGAAGGATGAACCAGTGGTCATACTCATAATATACCGCACGGTTTATTTTTTTACGTTATAATCATTAAACGTCATGAAACATCGTATATTAGGTATCAGCAGGGAACTTCGGTATGATGTCAACCCTTTATTTGTCACAACACAATGACACTCGCTACTTAGATCTTATTCAGTTTTCATCGCAATTTAGTTGTAAGTGTAGAACCATTTCAGCATATCGGCGTTCGGATCTAGCAACAATGACTGGCCAATTGTCAAGAAATAATTATTAGTTATAATATTATTTTATAAGAAGAATTTGAAAACTTATGCATTTTCTACATCGTTGTACCCGTTACAACAAAGGCAGTGGCTTTTGCCTTTTAATAGTCAAGATGTTTCAAAGGAAGAGAAATGTGGAGCGTGTTATCCTCGGAATGAAGGCCCCTTGACCGTGTAAGGAACAGCAATCCGTTGACAAAGCTCGCCGACAGTACTCGTAACTGAAAGACTATTGTCGACTATGTTGCGTGCTCGCACAAGTTGCATTCTTTTATTTTATTTCCGTCTTTATAAACGAAATGTCTAACGTGTTATTTCGTCAGCATTTGTATAAATGTGTGACGTATTTTTAAATTATTTTTAATTAATTAGTATATTATTCATTTTTTCTCGAAATGATGATAACGTACGGTGGTGACGAAATAGTGTTGAATAAAGCTAATTGTTAATTATACGACCTGAGTAATTTCTACAAATTATCTATCAGTATTAGTTAAGGTAACGTAATTAATAGTACTTATCAATTCTGATATACAGAAATATATTCATTGCCGTATCCATACTGGTACAAAAGCTTCAAAAAAGCTTCAAAGCCATAAAAAATGTCTAGTTACATTTGACATATTATTTAATATCTTTTGTCAAATATTGGTTACTATGGTATTGTATGATTTTACAGAGAGGAATGAAATAATGAATTTGAAAACTGAACGGTGGAATGGAAGCCCCCAAAAACGGATCTAATAGTGTACATTTTTGGCTTAATAAATCATTTTTCATTTTTTTCATTTTCAATGGTTTGTTAAATTATGAGATTTTTATTAGATTTTTAATAATTTTTACATTTTAAAAGAGCGTAAAGAGTTCTGTTGACACAGGAAGTCTCGCGGCTGCATAATCCTAACTTTAACAGAGTCATTTCATTTTTATTATAGCGAATAAAATTCCTCCCGAGGCCGCGGCTAATGAAATGCAAAAAAAACTTCCATAAAAACAGTCACTCTATGAAAAGCGTATTTTTTAAATTCGTATACGTTGGGAAAATTGAGGCAAGATTTTGTATAAAACCATGGAAATCCCATAGATTAATAGGGATTTTCTGACTTGTTGCGTCAAACTTCTGCTCCTATAAACATGACCCAGTTTCCTTATAATTTGCTGGTCGCGATAAAAACCTCTTGCGAAATATTTACCCGCCAACAATGTTCACTGTACACATTTTATAACTCGTATAGTATGTGTAAGTGTATGTAAAATTAACCATATATGCTAGTGAGCGCCACCCTAACATACAGGATGACCTTTTGTAATAATTTCAGCGAACTGTAAATACCTGAGGGCGATAATGCTTTACAGTTCATACCAGCATTTGTTCATTGTTAGCTACAATTAACCGATGTACGTAACTTATTCTATATTAAAAAATAGAAAGCAATTTATTTTGCAGCTTTTATCCGAAGTGTTTTGAATTTAGTGTTAATTTTCTCTGAAATATTATTAGAACAGTGATCCAATCGTACTAGTAAGTAGGGGATGTCTGTATTGCTAATATTGGGAATGGCAACGAACTTTCGATGTTAGAGCCATCTTGTGGCAGCGTAAGACATTGTAGACATCCCGCAGGATCGCTGGGACGTGGAGAATGTTTTTTACAGAGATACCGAGAGATGGCGCTACATAAACCGCAATTTTATTTTTCTGATATTTTGGTTTCAAATTATATGTTACTTTAATTACTTAATTAATTCATAATTTAAATGACTTTTCTAAATTAAAGCTTCATTTACTTGTTTTAAATGTATTCAATAATATTGTCATCTTATGTACAGATGTAAGGAAGAAAATAAATTCTCCAACTGTATGATAAATAATTTAGTAAGTTGGAAAATATTCAAAAATCCGAGAATCGAGCGCCGTCCTTTGGTAGACTTGAACATCTGTCTGTCCGATTGAGAACTTTCAGAAAATGTTTTAAATTATGCAGACGTATGCAAATTGTATTCGCTTTGAATCATACAAACTGAATGACTACACACGGATACACGTTCCTAATAAATAATATACCAAAATTTCTAGAAGCGTAATTGTCGCTTTCAATTCAAAAGTATACTTTGCCCTGAAATTTAACATTAAACAACAATTTTAAAAAATTCTTTAATTCCGCAACACAATCAATTTAAACTGAACGGTCGGAATGTAGTTAAAATTGCGTGTATAAGGAGCATTTTAATTATTAATTAAACTGTAATTATCAATGTTACTGACAGATGTCGCCTAAAGGTATATAGCGATGGTCATGGGATAAATTCAATTTTCGAATTGATTCGAATGAAATTTGAATTTCGAACGCGACCGAAAGTGTATTGATTCAATCCTTGTCTAAAGTCTCTCATGTAATATGTGTAACAGCCTTGGAAACGATTCTGGGTAGCCGTGTGTCAGGCCTCAACAAATGTTAACCGTGAGCCACTCGCAATATTGTTTTACCTGCGAGTGATGCGAAAACACAATCTCACGTCGCCTCGCCCGACGGACGGCGAGACAGACAATCTCCCTACGAATTTTGATATTAAATACCGTTAACCCTCATTGAAATTCCTTTTACCTATTAAAGTTTATTAATATTGTGTAATAAAGATAAACTGGATTTCAAAACACATTCATGTTTTGTATTTTGTTTTTATTATAGATACTAGTTCCGCTGTGTAGCAAATGCTCTTTGCAAAAGTGGAAGTGTCCATAATTAACAAAATAAATTTACTGTAATGTATTTCACTACTAGGTTTTGCCCGCGACTCTGTTCGCGTGTAATTAAAAATGAACTTGGCAAGTAGCATGTTCAACATCTAAGCCGTTCAGAGATAGGTAACGGAAAACATCCATCCTTACTTCTATGTTTTTTTTTTGTCATTTACCCATAAGTATATAACATGTCTTATATATTTGCTTGAGAGTATTATAGTTGCAATGTAAGTAATAAGTCTTCGTTAGTAAAGTTAAGTGAAAAGTGTTAAGTTGTTGATTTTATTTGCTGGGAGCAAAAAAGGCCACATGCCTGCGCCGGCCCCTCGTTAACGTCTGCGTCCCTGCTTTATTGCTTTCCCTACTGTATTTCACGTTTCTCTCGTGAACCTTTTTTTTTTAAATGGAGATAACGTAAACATTAAGAAAACTTTCAAGCAACATTTACTTCTGGTTTTATAATTCTCGGTGAGTTACTAAGATTGGTCTTAGCGTCTTTGCTCTGGTGGAGTCCTTTAGAATTGTTTAAGTATGCAACGACTCGAAACGAAAGGCATCAAAAACCAATAACAAAAGAGGATCTAATTTGATCCTGCCCTGTGCCCGTGTCTTCGCTGACGTTTTTTAAAGCAATAAACGTTTAGACTGGCCGTTGTTGTCGTTTTTCAAACCCTTAACGTATCGCTTCCGTATGATACCCGCGTCAAATGCACCCCAACATCGCCGGCGAGGCAGACAAGGTAAAGCTAAATTGCATCCGGCGTATAAAAACAATAGGACCTTACAGTGCAGGAAGATTGTTAGATACCGGTTATGTGTTTAATTTCAAAATTAGAAGACATTTTGGCATTTTAAACAATAATTTAAGACTGCCATCGCGGCAAGTTCCGTCAGAAAAGATGTAAAACTAACAAACAAAGGGAGTTGCCATAAAAGGAAGACAGATACAGCACGACAAAAGCTTGTTGACACTTTTGTATTGCTTGTGAGCTATAATAGACATTGCAGGTTTATACTTTGTTTCGGCTCTATAGTGTTACTTACATATGCTTAACTTGACACATCGGACGGTAGATAAGTCTTGTTCACGACGTGCCAAACCAAATACATCAAGCTCTGAAATCAAATGGAAAAACGTGTTTGATCACCTATTATTAACTATTATTAAAAAAAATTAAAGTATGTGATAATGTATGGATATCCGTTAGCGTGTCGATTATTTTTATAACAATGTGTAGATGCATAATATTAATCACCTTAATATTATTAATAACCGCATCCTTTTAAAAAAGGAACAGTATTACAGAAGCGTCACGAGATCCTTCTCAAGCAACGAGGCAATTTGTAAATTATTCGTGGCGCTCGCTACGCCTATTAGAACATCTTGATAGCTGTCCGTCGACTTCTTTCAACGTCTATTTAAAAGCTACCGTACGTCTCACATCTTGTACATTACCATAAACATATTTCATTACAAATTCAACCTTATGTATTCAACTTAAGACACTCTTAATCATGAATGAACTACATGGTTATAATTGTCAATGCATCTTCGAGTATTTATGGTATCTTATATCGCCAATTATATTTGACCTACCATGCTCCCCTCGTGACATTAAATTTGTACTATTTAGGGAGGAGCCAAAGTGTCTAAGTAGTTTGGTACATCTTTCACGTTCAAGACCATTTTGTTATGATGTCGAGCTTCAAACGCAAGCTGCGGATAAATGCTAACATATTTTTAAGTGAGAGAAATATGAGCTTTATTTATAGATTATCGGAAACGGACTGCCATTTATAATCCACCCTTGATTTGTTTGAGGAAAATAATGCTCATAGGATTATATATTTTTGGACGTCGAAACTTATGGAAGTTGAAAATCTAAATTACTGAGCAATGTTTAATGTTATTTAATTCTTCAATTAAGATAAAATAAAAACCGATCAATAAATAAAAAATAAACAAAAACAACACTCACTAAAGCTTTCATCTTACAGACGATATTCTTACAAGAAAAACTTCAATAAAATACTTGGTACTGCAAATTAAAAATGCAATTGCAAACAGACTCTCTCAGAATAATTTGTTAATGTTCACATTCATTTCAACCAGAATCATTTGGAAGGGTCGACGTGCCGCCAGTGCGGACAGCAATAACTCACGAGTCATTTCATTTTGCCACACCTAGCACATAAATTACAAACATGGCCTTGATAATATGATGGACATCGTCTCTTTTAGCTCCTGCAGCGACTGCAATTCAAATGTCTTCAGTTTCCGTTTACAATGATTTAAATACGCTTTTAACTTGTACAATGCTTTTTTTTTGATTTTACAGCATTTGTATTCGCTTGAAGAGTAATTTGATGACTAGCTTTCTACCCATGGAAACAGCTGTTAAATTTCTAAACATCTCTAGTTGATACTGGAATAACCAAACTTAGTAAGAAACTACCCCTTAATTGCATAATGATAAGTCTTGTATCGTCTCGAAAGGACCTTCCAAGGACATTCTCTACAATAAGCTGACAGCACGTAGACAGCTGGCCTTGAAGATTAATAATTCTGTGACCCTTCTTATAAATTGCTCCTCTGTCAACTTTGAAACATAGTCCCTAGTTTTAAAATGCCATTATTAATGTATCAGAAAATCAATTGCTAGTAACACCGTGAAGGTCGAGTAATACCAATATTGTAAAGTTATGGTAATATATCATGGCGTAATTGTTCTGTCGCGGGAACAAAGGTAGGTTGTTACTAAATCACGCCGCGTTGATCGCATTGATACCCTGCTAAATCACATTAGCGATGGCTATGTTCATGTTACCATAGGCTGCGGTCAACTGTTGTATAATTTATACAGATTCTAGACTAAGATCTAGCAATCTAAATCATGTCATGTAATTATATCTTGTGTCATGAAAACATATGTTTACATGACACGTGATTTAGATTTAAAATCGATTAAATGTTTATGATGGTCAATGTAATTCATTGTCGAATTGAAGCTTGTTATCCGACGCTCGTAAGCCCAACTATTTTTGTCATGATTTTAACATATAAATAACTCTTTCCTTTGAAAACTTGTAAGCACATATTCTATTTAGGCAAGCATTGTGTACGCGCCAGATTTCAAAGGTATTCGAGCGGATGCGCGGTGAGCGACCAAAAACAATAAATTAAATCGACGAGCAACAGTCCGGGGGAAATAAACGATACCGGAGCAAAACTTTCATTTCATTCTCGCTTAGCGGGGACCACTTTAACGGTAACATTAGTACACAACTATTGTTTCTCGACTTTAGTTTTTTTCATATAGGTACAAGATTGTGGGGAAATATTTTTAAATCAGAGTTTATCGTTCTCAGAAGAATTATTTGTGAATCTAATATGATAAGGGTTGTGAGAGAAATGAAATGGAAGTGTAAGCGAGATGGAAAAAAGTTAAGGTCAAAGGTCGAAAGGTGAATAGAACCAGCGAAGAACGCAATAAGCAAACGACGCAAACGGCGTGATAAAAGTTTATTATTTTGTTAATATCAATTTTCGAACTTTATTAGAACATCGAGATATCCCACCTACTACCTGTATATTACTATTAAATTGTTGTTACCTGAAACTATTTTCGTCAAATGCTAATCATGTGGAACAGAAGATGAAAAATAAGAACAGATTTATCATCATCAGCCCTTTTCCGCCCACTGCTGGACGTAAAAGCCTTTGCCAATGGTTTCCGCAGCATGCGGTTTTCCGAATCCAGCATAATAGATGTATAAAGAATGGAAATTCGCAGTAACGAACTAACTCGCATTCTTGACAACGAAAAAGTAACTCGTAGTAAGGCCTTCACAGCGTTTGTACCGGGACAGAGCAGCATTAACCTCAGCCACTCGACGCTGCCATTGTTTTTTAACAGATCGTAAATGTGTTACGAGATTCGCGTAACACTTCCAGTCGCCGGTGAGTCCCGAACTTTGTTCTCGAGCTGGATCGCAGCGATTTCTAACTTTTAAAAGGACTTGAAGTTTTAAGCGCTTATGCAATGCAATCGTCACGTTTTCAAACTGTGCCAGGTTTGCTAACGTATTTTGTACTGTGGATTTCAAAACGTGCAATAATAAACCACAGACTTTGGTCCATTATAAATTTATCTTGTCGTTGTTTTACGATTGTCTTCTAAAATTATTGTATTTAGGGATCTTGGCATACTTTAAACTACAAAACTTTAAGTCCACCACACTTACCTAAGTACAATGGTGAAGCCGTATAAGAAGTATATTTTCAAAGCGTATAGTTCAAAATTTATTTTCGATTTTGTTACGTAAACGTTATTTGTGAGAGCACTTAGAAATCCAGTGACACACATGTCCAGCGGTTTGTACTGAGACGGACAATTGTTTGTTCACAAACATTGGACGCGGCCGCGGCGACGGCGCGCCGACGGAGTTTGTAAGAATTAAAACGTGTTTGTTTGAAGTACACACACCGTTGTTATATCACTTTGTCTATTTTATTTTATATACATTAAATGATCGGCATTAATGTTCAATTGTTTTAATTAAAATCAAGCGAGTAACTAAATAACGGCAACATTTTTCCTATAGAGAATTTTTTCATGTCTTTCAACAAAACATTAGCAAATAGTTCTCAACTGTTGGTCGGGATTGCATTGACACATATTGCCATCCCTAACGTTATCTTTATCAAGTCAGAGAGAACAATATGTGTCGATAAAAGTGTCATGCAGTTTGAACACGATGATAGAGTCTAGTCCATCGATTGTTTACCCACAAACAGAACGTTCCCATTTTCTAGAAACAGCATTTGAGTTTACTTTTTTATGCGTGAAACACGGACGCGTGTACGTGCTCAGTTATTTCAATCTTAGCTCGAATAAAAATTGGATTTGGAAGTTAAAGTCAAAGCTGTTCAGTTTTTAATTAAATCTGAATAAATATCGCATAAAATTATCCCCCCTCCTGACACACGGACGCTAAATATTACGTTCATATCCGGATTCTCTTTGATACACTTTTTTCAAGATACATCAAACAGAATGATATCAAATTTAATATTTAATTAATTGCATTTTATCATTAATGTTATTAAATAAACATTTTAAAACTATGAATACTCTGCCTGTGCACTTGAACATTATAAAAAAAAAAACATTCTCTCCAAAAATAGTTCTGTAGTCGGAACGCACAGTTATGTTGAATTATCTACGACTTGTATTTATGAGTAGCAATCACAATATTGATTTCCTCAAGTAATCGTAATCTTACTTATATTCTAAATTCGAATGTTAGAATTAATGGATGGATGGATATTTGAAGGTATTACATAACATTATTATTATTATTATATACCAGGGCGACGTCACGAATCTGATTAAAATTTGGCATCTTTAGGCATAATTAAATAATATAATAAAGATATTCTAAAGCAGTACAAGCGAATTAGTCCCATCCCTCGTTCGGTTTGTCGACGATTTGCATATGAAAGCTGTAACTCTGCGACATGGAAAATTTAATCTTTTCGGTAATTAAAATAAATGCTCCACGCACCGCTGACCTAATTAACGAGCGACAGGAATTTTGTACGAGCCCACATAATTACTGAAGCTGTGTGTTTTTCTGTTCGCAGGTAATGCGGCCCCTTTGCAGGCTTACGTGAGTTCGTTAATATTCAATTATATTAATTTATCTTTAACAATTTTTCTATCAAAATATTATCTTAAGTAATTTTTAAACAAATATACAAATGTAATTTTTCAAAGGAATTGGGAGTCAGTAAGCGTTGAATCTTAACCGAAACGTTTGGAATTCTGTTCATGTAATTATTGATGTCTCAAAGAACAGTCTTTAGTAAGAATCATTACGTCACTTTCGGTATGAAGATACGCATAACTAGACCAAGCAGTAACAATGTAGATTTTTTCGCGGTAAAAGTGGATAGGAAAGTACTAGGAAAGCATTTTACTGGGAAGCGATAAGAAGCTTCCCAACATCGCGTCGCTGGAGACATAAAGCTGGCTTGGAGGACGACCATGCACTCAGGACTTGTCTTCGCTGAAACACGACTTATTTACCCTTCATCGAATACGAGTCATTCAATATTCACCCTTATCACCAAGTTATAAAGACTACGAATCTCTTATATTGAATAGTTTCTCTTAAAGGTACCTTGGCATTAGCTTTACAAGTACCAAAATAATGATTCACTCGTTTAATAGATTTTCGACTCTATTAGTAAAGGAATACGGTGGTATATACAATTTTTACGGACACCAATTAAGTGGCATTTACTCTTTATGACATATTAAAATCCGACCGCTACTCATTTCTCCTATGAAGAATAGTTGCAAAAATTTGCGTCGCCAATAACATTTTACGAGCTTTAAAACTATGCTTTAATGAAACGGAGCATCAAACATAAAGTATATTGTTTTCAAAGTCGTAAAGAATTTTACTTCGTTCGGTAGCTATTAATATGTTAACTTTAACATTGTCGGAGACTTCAAGCTTTTATTGTATTCCATTGCTTAGACAAATATATAATTTACATGACTTTTACAAAAAAAAATACTGTATCAATATAATTAATTAAAAAAGCACATAAAAGCTTCAATCATTTTACTATCAGTCCTTTCAGCTTGATCAACAAAGGCGTCTGCTTCCATTTGAGACGTTAAGTTTTGTTCTTGAGCTTATCTCGTTTCTTCTATTTTTAAAGTTGGCGCTAAAAGTTCAGTGGTTCAGAAACAATGGGCCCGAACATTAGTAATGGGATTGCAGTCTCGAGTAGCACTCCGGTCACTTCGATAACATTCGTATTGGAGGCTGTTTTGTGTCGCAGTTCACGTAGCTATAAGGCAGACATCTTTTACGATTGAAAATTTTACCTTCTATTAACGTTGTTATTAAAATATTTGCCATTATAAGGTCTGTTGATTTAAATTGCCATCACTCATTATTCTCACAAATTTTTCATTAACAACACTTGTTTATGCTACCCAAACATTTTACCAATGTTATCAGTCGCCTATTCCCTTTTCCGCGATGTCAGTAATAGGTTTGAGTGTTATCATTTTCAAGTTGCATTCGTTGCCTGTTTCAACACGTTTAAATATCAGTGCTTATGAATAAGCAATTGTTCTTTAAAGCGATCTGCATGGTGTTATAAATCCGGTGTACGTGTGCTATTAATACCAGCGTATAAAGCGATGCAACTGTTTGTTTCCGCGTACAAAGGTTACCATAAATCAGTCGACACATGTTTCGACTTGGCCTTTACTTCTCGCGGTTTGGACCTCGTTTTTTTACATGTTTTGTTTAGTCCAACACCGGACAACGTTTGCCGTTTACATGCTTCTTACATGATTCTCTTGTTATGATAAATATTGTATTTCTAAATCGACGATTACTAGCATTCATTCTTATTTAGATTTGAACTTCGAACCGTTTGAATTGGACTTGTTCAATTTTCAATCGTGATCACTAGTCATTTGTATTGTTGAATGGCCTACTTTAGAATTTAAACTAATTTTGCAACATCTTGCATTTATAATGTATCATGAATTTGAATGAATTCTGCAAAAGGATGAAATAGGCTATAACAATAAAGGATAATAGTCATTCCATTCTTGTAACATTTATTGTTATTATATCAATAAGACAAGAGTGCAGCCGTTCCGGACACCGGCATCGGATGTTAACACAAAATACCGTTTTACTAATGCTCATTGGAGACTGTAGGCATTTTCCATTGGCGTCTCATAGCTATCATTGGTTTTTTTGTTATTGATCTCCAGTGACAGAGATTTCAATTAAAAAAATCAAATAGAATTATGTCATCATTATTGATATCTTGTAAAATGCCATTAGTGTTTTGGAGATTTAACAGTAAGCTTCCGCTAATGAAACGTTCTTACTAACACAAAGATGTCCCTATTTATTTAAGAATGTAAGAAGGTTGACAATATATATTTGTAACAGTGTTTCGATAACTGTCATTTGTCCCACATTTTGTAACAAATCTAATGTGCTTAGTGGTAGCATATTTAGAAAATATGTTTGTAAAAAAAAAGAATAAAAATCGAATGGATAAAAATGAAATGTACCTAACAGAATAAACTAATTACTGTTGCCTTGTATGTCGGCTACAAAAAGAAGCAATGGAAAGTACAATAAACAACGCAACGGTGGGCGAGCGGCATCAGCGATCGGAAAATTAAATGGCCGCGAATCGCATGTCCACAACTGTCGCCGGCGTCCTCGCGCGAGCTCTAAATCAATCAAACAGACGGCCAAGTTCATTTGCTGCGTTATAACGCTAAGGTATTTACACTGGCACGCCTTCCGTTGACATTTGTGTCCTTTTTCGCTTTACGTGTGAATATCCTTAATTTTTATTTCAACATTCTTTATTCGAATTGATATAATAGTTGTATAATTTACTCTGTGTCTTTGTTAAACTATAACAGACTATTTAAAAGAGAGAGTTGACGTTTTGCCGGAATGGAAAGCGAAGGAATAGTATAGACTAAAGAATCTTAGAAGGAACGTCACTGGCAAACACCAAGAAATTATGAATGAAGATAATAATTACTTGGAGTAAAATAAATTTTTTATTGTTAAGTGGTTTAACAATTCCTTTTCATTTATCAATATATTTACACGAGTAACGTGTTTTCCAAATTTTCCTATCGCACCATAAAATTGAATAAAACACACCGGATGTACCGATGCGGCGCGTGCCTTATATTCGGCGCAGTTTATTTCTTTGTTAGCTTTCAGTATATTTTTATTCAAAGCTTTGTTCTCGCGATGCACCGAAAGTGCACAAGTGTAGAATTATTCACGACGTCTATTTGCACTGGAGCTACATTCTTTTTTTTTTGTAATCTACAAAATCCACGCTCCAAATATTGCTATAATGTACTTGAGAGTTTTTCAGTTGTCTATTTCTGTTGATATTAAACATTGGTGAGCCATACTTCACGTACGCATTCGTATACTTTCTTTGTAGTTGTTGAGTACTATTTCTTTTATAGTGAAGTTTCCGGCTTGCGCGTTGTTAATAATTGTTGTGATAACTGCTGCCGAAACACTGTTCTTTATTTGAAATATTAAAGTACATTGCATTGATATCGAACAATATATGTAAGCAAACATTAAAATATCATTTTTTTTATTTATTGAATAAGATTTACAATAAATTTTAATGTAACATTTTGTCTTAGTGCCCTTGAATAATTATAATTTATGTGGGCACTGCACATTCATTCATCATTTACATGGCATCGGTTCGAAATAGTTGACTACATTGTAAAATTAACTTAAATCTACAATTGACTCAACATAAATCTAGATACACATATCTACATAAATCGTGCATACTGCTATAGTACAGACAGAAAAACTATTTATTAAAAAATAAATAAACATTTAGAAATAAAAATGAAAACAAACAATAATATATTCAGAGAACAAGAGCAGTTGTCTGGAATGTATTTGTCGAGACCTATGTTCAACATTAAAGCAATACACAAACGATAAAACAATAAAACGTAGCAGATACTTGCCGGCCATTCTTTTGCAATACAGAAATAGGAAACATTCTTAAAAGTAAACAGACGCCAGCGGTGGTGTTATTCTATTTATATTTTTATGACTTACTTTGTAAAATGTTCGATAGATCATTGCCCCTACGAGAAGTTTTCGTACTAACTCGCAATGCAGGTTCGAAGTCACGCGATTTTATTAAAACTTGAACGACATCACATTTGGGAGTGCTCGTACCTTATTTACGATGTATGTGTATTTCTTGAAACATTGTCAAATTTTCAATAATTTTTCCAGTTTTCAGTTAGTTTAGCTTTTGTTATAAAGTAAGAAATATTTTGAATATCTAATATTAACACGTATGCCATGATTTTCTATATTATTTCTATACATGTTTGTATTGTAGTGCTGCACAGTTCGATGTTAAAAATTGGCAAGAATAAGACTTCTATAAAAGTCAAATGTGTCGGAATAAAGAACAAAATGTCTGACTTTGCATCTTTGACAAATGTTACACTATTTGTCAAAGATGCAAAGAAGTGGAGCCATTACAACTCACACCGATATAATACATGTTATGTTGCAATATTGCAATACATCAAACATGTGTTTTGAACAAGACATGAATATATTTTATGCACTATTTAAAAATGTTGAGACAGGTCGAATGAACATTTTTTATTCATCTTTCCATTTTATGTAGAAGTTGTTTGATAGTGTAGGAAAAATTTTCGACGGGTCCGAAATCAGTCGGTGACGTGATCGGCTAGATTAGTGTTAGTCGTTCTTAATTATTTGTCTTACTAATAAAAATGATATCGGCCTATATCCAGCAGTGGACATACAAAGGCTGATGATGATGACAATGATGACGATGGATGCAATGATTTCTTTTATTATAACATCAGTTATAATTAGCCGTGTATACGGATCCAGAAAAAAAAAGAAGATGGCTGCAATGAATCTGAAGTTTTAATTAAATAACGTAGACTGTTCCTGATTTCTCTGTAACGGGCGTCCACACTGTCGTGGTCATTATCACCTGAAATACGCTTATAACACCGCCTCTGATTCGAGATAACAAAGCCCATTGCACTCCTGTGAATTGGATCCACGATGAATTGTGTAGTTTATAACTTAGCCTTATTATATTCTATGCCATAAAAATTGTAGAAGGATAAATTATTCTAGCTTTATATTGGCATCAGCTACGTGAGGTACGGGTCTAATAATGAATGCTCTTTGTTTGCGAAGAAATTTTTTTTCGTATTTTTTTATTTTTGAATGTTATTTTATGTAGGTAGTTAATTCCAATATCTGACTACCAATAGAACACTTTCTTAATATGTACTTCTAGGAACTTTGTGTGCAAACATGTTCTCAAAGCTATGCTTTTCTTACAAATATTCAACAACTTTTTTTGTATTCATTATACAATATCTATAGACACTTTTTAATTTGTAATTAGTTACTCTCGTAATCTTACGCAACGTAATTTCATAAACTAAATATAATCATACCAAAATAAAATGTATCTTAAACCTATAATTACTTTGGACCATTACGTCCTTGCGCAAGCGTTACTTAGCTGCACTCACTGAATAAACATTGTAGAGTCGTGATTAATGATCCACTAAATCATACGCTTAAAAATGTTCTTTCATGGCCGCAGAGTTAGTGGTGTTTTAATTTGAAACAGACGGAAGGAAAGATGGCCGTCTCCCTGATCCAATTAGATACGATTGTAAACGTCACTTGAAAATGTAATTTTTTTTTACGACCGATCACTTTACATCTGGATTTCTGACATCGCTTTGTTATCTGTCCACATAAATGTTACTTTGTTTTTATTGAATACAGTAGCAGCTATGGAACAGTTTTTAGTTGGTTGTATTTTAAAAGTGACAGACATTGTCCGCCTGAATTGTTTCTTTAACTAAAATGAAGAACAGTGTGAATGAATAGCAAGTAGTGAGATTGTATCATAAAGAAAATCATGTTCTTCGAGTAATCTTATAAAGGATTAAGTGCATATTAAAATATTATACACAATTAAAGCCATTATTACTATCAAACATTTTACTCGGTTATTAAACATGAAAGAGTTTAATAATGCTCAAAAAGTATGTTAATCTCAGGAACTGTGTGCAGACATCAAACAAAACGACGTTTCAGTGCTCATTTCTCTCTTTTGTAAAATGAGTCGAGTGGATATTCACATGAAAGACAGAACGCATCGTGTAAAGTGCTTAATAAGTTCCCAGTAGATGAATGAGAGGCGTAAGATTTAAATGATTTAATGAAGCAAACTTTTCAACGCAACACGTATAGCGGAACCACAGACTACTCGCTAATAATGGACTAAACCAATGTACTATATATTTTTCGAATATAAGGGTACATTTGTAATGGATTCTTCTATGCCAATTCCAGCAAGATCGTAAAGCTTCTCAGGCGTCACCTAATAACATCCCATTAAGCTATCTATTTACCATATTATTAAGTTAATTAAGATTTCATTTGAACATTGTCTACGCCAAACTCCGTAAGTGTAGTTTGAACGGCACTAGTGGCGATTAGTGACTTTCAATAAACTGATTATTACTCGGCGATTTAATTAAATTTAGCACTTGTAAATGGTATGAAAATAAATGGCAAAGTATTCGTATTTTAAATGGGCATTTATAGAAGGAAGGATGTAGAAATAGCAGCAATAAAGGCGGGATATTAATGAAGCCGCGAGTGTGGAGTTTCGGCAGCTGTCGAAGGGAGCGGGTGCCGCGGGCGTCGGGCGCGCCACTTTAAAATTTATCGAGTTTTCGTGTTTTGTTCCCGACATGGCTACGGTGCGTTGCGTTGCGTTTACTAGCTTCTAGTGATGTGCTTCAAATACACTTTAATTTATCGACGGACACGATAGACAAAGGCGCGCGTTTATTCGTCATAAGTCACAGGTTTTAAATCGCGTACACTTTTAAGATTATTCTCTGTTACACTTTGTGGTTTTCACAATGTTGCTTTCGTACTTTACTATAGAATAAACGCATTATCACTAGAATATTGTGTTCAAAAAAATAGACGACTTATAATTGCACAGAATAAACAACTGAATAATTAGTGTTTGGTATGTCGATAAAATTGTATCGATATTTTACCTTCAGCTGTATTAGGTGGCAGGATTGACTGGAACAATTCAACCGTCGCCATTTAGCCAACGGCTGTTCGCAGTCTCTTGTTCAGATCTGAGTTAGTCCCGTGTTTCATTAAGGGCTAACATCTTCGTATCAAAATGTAAACGGCGATATATTGTACATAATTATAATTATTGTATTTTTACTTTTAAACGTTACTGACAAACAGAATAATCGAAGTAGGCGATTTTTCTTGAAATATGGACAGAAAATGGGCTTCCGATGCATCTTGCGACTTTTCAAAATATTTCTGCGAACGTAATTTGTAGGTGTATCTAACTTGATTAATGAAGTGCTGAACACGTTGTGTTCTAGTGAATGCTCAGACAGGCCGCTCAGTCAGCCGTGCGCACAAACAAAGCCCGCACAATGTGGGCCTGATTGAGCGCAGCGTCAGGTGTGGCGCGACCTTTTTATACGTATTATTGTACGTTTTCTATTTACATTTCCAATTACATTATTTTTTTCTTTCAGTGTCTTCCAAAGAGTGGATTTTTTTTTAAAAAGACTTTTACACGACCCTTTTCAAAGGTGTTTTCATAAATACGAGACACGTCAAGTATACATCAACTGGTAAAATAAATATAAAAATACTAATACTAAAATAAAAGTACTGGAAATCGTATGGAATCAATAAATATTCAATGCTATAAAACAATGCAATAGGACGATGAATTGAATCGTATCGTATTTATGTGGTATACCAAATAAAAACTCGTTAGAGCGATCCATTCCAGTGGTGTTCGTACACCAGAGCTATGCAGTTTGATCTGAGAAAGGATCGTCTGGTAGCTAGTATAGGGGCAAGATTCGCTTGTAGGTCTTGTGGACGTCTATGTGTCCACATCGTTAGGTAATCGAATTTGTTTGCAGCGGCTAACGAGCTGGTGACGGCCGGCCCGCTGCCTGTTTGCTGAATCTGGACGCCGTTGGATATCGCCTTTGAAGCGCTTTAAGGGTAAGCTAATAAAATCTGTATGTACCCCACCTGTGTACTCTGTATGCCAGTTTAAATATAGTTATTGAGCTGACGACTGTGTTTTGTCATTAATAAATTGTTATTACAGTAAACTTTAGTGTTGTCATTTTTATGACTTATGTTTGAAGAGATTAGAGAGAGATTAATTTACTGCTGTTCAAACATGCCAATGTCATAAACGCAAATCTTAATAGTGACGCTTGTAATAAATGTAACAACAGTTTTGAACCTATTATTAAAGAAAATAATGACGTGTTATCTACTTAAATATTTACCTGCCACGTCGACGTTTTGAACAAACGTATTTAGTGGCCCTGAGAGCTCGGAGGGCTAGTGGAGTGCTCTTCACACAAGCCTAACTGATGGAATAGCTAATGATGGGATACCTTGTAAATCTTTAATACCAGTACATTTAATACGATTGTTATAAAATATATTAATCAATGCTTTCAGTATCGACCGCAAATAAATCCTGTTGATTACTTAACATAGTACTGGTTTTACAATTTTATGAGACCCAACTAAAAAAAAACATACTTCTGTTATTGTTGACGACATACACTTTCATTAAAAACTCAATATCATATTATTATGTTGTTTTGTAACATTTTAAATATCTAAATTAAACGACGTGTAACTCTAATAATGAGATCATTTTTTAGAAAAGAAATATATTTCTCGGCGACTTCCGTCTCATTCACGTACACCCTGCACCTCACATCCTTAAGTAAAATAGAACAAATTGAGGGGATTAAAATATGAGAAGATAGTAACAAAAGTCAGTGACAATGACAACCATTGTCGACCACGCCGCCTCATTAGAATGAAAAGAAAAACAATTAAATGCTGTTCACTTGAACAATTTTATTTTATAAATCTTATTTTGTAATACTTTCCTTATTTCTATTACCTTAAAGGTTAGATTCGGCTGGCGTACAGTTTTGTTTATCGACAAATAGACGGGTTTCCGTTATCCTCATACATACATCTCTCGTGAAGTTCTTCGGGCAATTCCTTTATGAGCATTGTGGGCTTTAATTTCAACCTTGAATGGCATTGTTTCAATCACCGAGGTAAAAGTCCGTAAAGGTTCATTATGGTACATTTTCAAATCCTGTTCGTATGAAGCGTTGTTGGTGTTTTTTTTTTATTTCATTTGTACACGTGAACACGGCGTTAGACTAATTGTGAATATTTATGTTGACGTTGCGCCGGAAATATTGAAGTAATTCGCTTCAATATTCAACATTTTGATGTTTTTTTACTAGTTTAATATAAGCTTTCCATGAAATGTTACTTATTTGATTAAGATTCTTTTACGAAGGTACGCGACTGGTTTTTTCCTTATTTTTATTTGTGTGTTATAATTTTGACACATAACGTATTAAACATATTTTCTAGTGGAATTCAATAAAATACTATGATTAATTTGCAGAACTAACTATTCGAAGACGTCTTTAAAACAATCATTCTTAAAAAAAAACCTATAATCAAGAGCAATGAATGCGGGTCACCTTTAGGGCTAAAGAAACCCAAAAATTCTGAAACTAGGAAAGCTAGCTTAACCAAATAACCGGTGTTTAATACAATATAATAGGTAAATTTAAACACCGTTTATTTCATAAAGCTAGCACTCTTAGTTCTAGATTTATTAATTATAGATCTTTTTAAGCAAACCGGATTCTTTGCTTTTGAGTGTAGTTAGAAATATAAACATGTTTTGTCGTTATTATATGTAAGTTCAAAATCAATATGAATTACCTTTTTTTTCTTCAATCTAACAGTATTGTTGTTCCTATCCTGTCGCAAAGCAAACACCGAAAGCTCCCTTGTTCGAAAACATTTGCCAGACATATGTAATCAATTCGCTGGGAGAATGTTTTTCTTCAAGAACACTGACATCTCAAGGAGTTAATATAAAAGATTGAATATAGAGATAACCAAAGGGAATAAACATGCAGAATTGATTAAATAAATCGTAAAGACAGACATTTTTTGTAAAAGAAAATAAAACATGAATGAAGAAAATTACACGAAAAGAAACTATTTGTTACGTAACATAATAGCAAAAAATTATACTACTTATAAAAACAATACCGAACAGTTTCGAGCCCCTGATGGGCTTGAAAGTGGTCGGTACCGATACTGACTTAGACGTCAGTTAACCTCTTTTTAAAAGTAGCATAGTGAAATATCTCATGAAAAATTTTAATAATTGAATTCAAGTTACTTAGAAATCACTACAACTTAAATAAGAATCGAGTATTCCCCCTCTACATTTACTTAGTTCACTTACATCTCGTAACTTAGTTACGTGTCGTTTTGTATAAGTGATCATAAATAAGACACGGGGTCGGGAACGGTTTTCTTTTTAACCTAACACGACTTTAAAATAATAGCATCGCCTTTGTCATAAATCTTTCATAATGGGAACATTGGTACCATAGAAGTTAATGTTAGTTACTGTGTTTAAAATGTATTTGTAATTTAACAATAGTACAGGTCAGTTACCCTGCAGGTATGGACTTACACCTTTTAGTTTTATTAAAAGAAATTCTTAGGCTTTGTAAAAACATAGTCCTAATAATACAATTACCCATTTTGTTTTGAAGATCGTAATGTCTGCGAAATAAATGTACGACAATAGAATTATCCAAATAAAATCCTATGAAATATTCTGGGTCTGTGTAATCCCACAGGATATTCACAAACGTAATGTCAAGAAGCGGGGCGTTTTAAATTCGCAATGAACCTCCTTGTCGGTTTCACTTTCTGATCATAACACGTTACTCCGCGCGATGTGAAACGAAATCAGATAAATTTCAAATTCACATCGCGATATAAAGCGGAATGAAATAAATTTCAAATTCGCGACGCGGCGTAGATGCTGATAAATTTTATATTCGCACGTCATCGCTGCTTGCAATTTTTATATTTTATGTACTCGTAATTATACGTAAAACTTATCATACAAGAATCACTCTAAACTTACAACGAGTTACTTCTACCGCCATATTTGTAAACAGTCGTGTTGTCACCTCTCTCTTTCACTCTACATCAACTAGTTCTATCATTACACAAACCTTGACTTCGAGAACTCCTTATTAAAATAAGAAGGCAATCTTATTATGAAATTCAAATCAATCGATGAAGATTACGCAACAATTATTTCTTATTAACTCTATCTTAAAGCTACAGAGAGGTACTATGAGAATTAGGTGTTCTGTATAGACGAAAATAAAAAGGACGCAATTTAAAAATCTCTTCCCCGCAAACACGTACTTTGATAACATTTTACCAAATTTTACGACGCGTCGCTTCTGAATTCACCTCCGCTTTAACGCCTTTAGTGAAAGTCTTTCTAGTACCATTACTTTAAGAATTTAAAAGTAATTTAATGTATTTCAGTATTACCTCAGTATGCACAAACGTTACTTAAGTTTTGATGCATATCAAGTTACACCGTGAATCTAAGTTGACTTGAACTTGGCATAGACGCTCGTCAAGTTTACATTTAAAGTTATACGTGCATATTTGAACTTAGACCCGGTTTGAAATTCATGCTAATTGCGGGGGTCGAAGTGTCGCGCCATTGACAGTGTTACCCGGTAATAGCTTTTAAGAAATGTAATAAATTATTCGTCGACCGGAGTTTGCCAGGTGACGGAGGGTTGGATAGGAGTTGGTGCAAGCTCTCTTCGAATTTTACACATGAATTATTTTGTTTTATTACGTTTTGAAATATCACTATTTACGAGAACGAAGCATCAAATATATTTTATTGTTTCGTAAGGTACTTATAATAGAAGTTTAAAAAAATAGTGTACATTTTTCTGTACAAATTAAGTACTTTTTTTTAACTACTATGTATGTTTAGACTGGAATCTTCCTTATGCCTGTTTTTCATTTACTAAGATTCTTTAATCTTTTTTTTTAATATGACTATATCTAGGTCATTTAATTAGATAATGTAATTCTTAATTTCATTACAAACCAAATGTTGGTATTCGCAATGTGGAGTGTAGTATGGAAGAGAGCCTGCCCCTTGTACCACCGGCCAGCATCAGGCGCGACGTGCTCTCTTATCGTTCTTGGAATTCGTCTTTTACCAAGTATTTCACAAAAAAGCTATCTCGCTCCGGCGACATTGTTTATTTTAATCATTGTGAGCGATTTACTGTGTCGCTCTTAGCTACAAATAGACTTAAAAGTTCTTATTTATGACCTATTTCAAAGTATACTATGTCTTTACTGAATATTTACGCTTTCAATTTTACAACCACTAAAAGTTTACTTTATAGAGTTCTTTTGGGTCCGCTATGAGAAATTATAAAACCTTTTTTTGTTGCCCGTGTAATTACTTAATGTAAAAATGCCAAAGCTTTTAACTGCTTTTAATATTTTAGTGTCTGGTAGACTAGAGTTTTACACGTTTGGTTATGATGTGAAACATTTTTAGTGAATTTGAAATGTTGTTAAACAAATGAAAATCCTACGCTTCGTTTGCAAATAAATCTGGTGTTACTGACATTTCAAAGTGTCAATGTGTTGTTTATTGTGAATGTGATTGAACACATATAAAGTAGCGAGTGAATCCTTTGTCAAAAGTTTGTTTATAACTAAGATAGACAGTTCGCGGCCCAGCCGTGCCCTGGGACGCCATCTATCCTCGTTAATAATTAACATTGTCAAGTAACATGAAACGTTCTACAGTAGACCGTGGATACGTCGCGAAGTTTCAGGTAATGTTAATTTGACATGTGACAGGTGAATTTTGTTTAATAAAACTATTCGTATGTAATATTTTAATTTCGTGGTAATACTGAACAATGGGATATAAAGATAAGCAAATATTATGACTTCTAAAACGGAATGATAAGCTTCCTTGTGGTATAGTAATTTTTAATTTAACATTTAAAAACAGCTTACCATATTGTTTGGGTACTGAAAAAAAGGATTTGAATAAAAATGTGAAGAATCAAACGGACCCTCGTAGGGGGTCGCCTTTTAAAATCAACTGTTTCCCTTCGCTAGGGGAAAAGGAATGAGAAAAATCGACATTTAATAGGCGACCGGCCATTTCGCAAACGGCTGCTGTGCTATGAAAGGGTGATGATTTACTGTGCTCAAGTTTGGCGCTTAGGAAAACTGCAGGGTCAGCGGCGATTGCCAATTTTTACGATGAACAACTTTCTTAAAACCAATTTCCTACAATCCTCGTTACATTTTGTTTTGAATCTTGGTCTAAAACGTGTACCTAAAATGAGTGTGATGAAATAAATATTCTTAACTTAAAATCCACCTGAGTTATCAAATGCTTACTAAACAGGTGCTTTTAGTTCGTGGTATAAAATTAGATCACCTGACATCAAGTTTAATCAAATTATGCAGTAAATTGACATCATAGAAAGTTCAAATAAATGCGTACACTATCTTTACGACTATATTTATACGTCTAGCTATAAATGATCTCCAAACGCAATCTCGGTCAATTGGTAACAAGACACGTTTGTTGGGAGCAGTCAGCCGCCGCGCAAACGGCACGTCAACCACCGGCTTGCGACGTATCCAGGAAACGACGCACAGGAAACAGCGGGAAATATCGTTACACGGTAAATTACAAGCTTTAGCGGTTAATACCAACAGAACATACTGCACCTTTTGATACGGGAATGTGTACACACATCTGCAACAAAGACTACCACCTAGCAGTTGATTAGAACATCTCATAATTTACTTTACAATTGTGACTATTAACAGATGCTCTATTTCGAAACAATACAAATACATTTTCAGGTTTTAGTGACCACGAATGTCACGAAAGCTTTAATAATTTAAATGTTCTCATCGTTTAAAAAAAGAAACTGAATAAAAGATGCGAAAGAAACGGATATGTCTTATACACTGCAAATAGTTGTAACTTCTTGCGGTAAAGTTCACATCAAGTTATGTGTTCAGACATCGTCTTGCATTGTATATTATGAAAGAGAACTCGTAAACGGTTGTGAGGACATCTGACGGAGCATCGCTGTCCGCTCTATAATTGTACATTATGCGACAGAAGTATTGCGTTGGCCGCCATTTTGAGATTACCCGGCTGTGTGCGGCGCGGCTTAATTTATTGCCGACGAAAGTGTTTGAATTGTTAATGTTTTGCTCGTACTTAGCCGACTGAGCGCGGATAGGTGCTACACTATACACATATAAGACTTGAGTTTTATATCAGTACGTTGACAAAAACTCACCCTTCTTCAATTAGTAACTTTTGGAAAATGCTACTTTTTATGGTAAAAAATTAAACGGTTTAGAGCTGAATGTTATACCTAATAATACACGAACCGGTCGCCTAATACTAAACGTCGGGAAGGTTGAAAGAACTGATGAGATTCTTTGGCGGTCTTCAAGAGAGAGCTATGCAACTTATCTCTAATGAACATGTAGTCTGTAATCAATATGATTTTTATTGTATTCTTTTATATATTATATAAGGAATATCAGTTGAGTAATAACAAGCTAAGGGAAGATAGAATAAACATCTTTTATTCTCGGGAAGCAATTATATTATGAGCGCGAGACGAAGGCCCCGGGGAGTCTGCTGCAGCGCGAAGGCTTATCAATCGGATGGCATTATATACATACATACATACATATTTTTATAATATACCGATCTGGGGTGATAATGTCTACGGACAATGACGAAATTTATTTATAAATACCATGTAAACCATAGCTCGAATGACGACTGCCTTTTCGCCGACGATTGATTGTCATTTATTTTTTTTGTTTCTTTATTATTAATACGTCTGTCCTAACGTCTTTAGATAGCAATTTATTTTAAACCAAACGGACCAAACCAAACAAAAAGGACATATTTTATAACCTTTGACATTTTTAAAATTATGAAATGATTTCATGTAACGAAATGAAATTAGTAAAGTGAAGTAAAGAGCTTAAATGTGCCTTTTTGTAATTAGACAGCGAAACCTTATGAAAGTCTTCTTAATTTACTTCTAAATTGATTACGGCCGCTCTAAAATTTCTACAGAAATAACTGAGCCGAAGGAAATTTCTCGCAATTCTCGTAAGAAATAATTGTAATTTGTTAAAATTGTTGTTAAGTTCAGTTACCTGTCAGCGGAAGTTGCCATAGAAATGATTTTAACACGAAAAATAAAAGGATTTTCTTTCTTAAAGCGAAGCTTATTTTATGTAATTACCTAGGTACCCTACAATGAGTTGTTTTATGGTCACTAAGATAGTCTCTTAGTGTTGATGAAGTGTGACAAATCAAAACCCTTAATTTACTATTGAATAAATGACGGTAAGTTATTTGTCATAATTACTTTAAAGGTTAAGTTTTTTTTTATAAACTCTGCATAGTTACTCTGTTTAGTTTTTTTAACAATCTTGTCAACTTAGATAAAGTTTAACTGAAGATATTAGTTCTTAAGTTAAACGATGTCACTTGACGTTGAGTTGGATGAATTCAAAGCTCATTATTTATTTTGGTCGAGTAGATAATACTTTATCAGTAAAGGCTACATGACGGCTACGAGACGTCTACGATATGACTACGCGAGGGCGACGTGATCACATCCTAATTACATCGTATCAGTTTCGATAATGAAAATCGTATCACACACTGTCGAATCGTTTCGACAACCAACGTTTACAATACATTTTTCTACGTACAGTTCTATGTACATTTTCTGTTTATTATTTACAGTTTATAACAAACAAATAAATAAATGAATAGATAAGATAACGACTATAAGCGTCACGAGTCCAAAGATGAGTTGCAAGTCCGTCCGTGTGTCACAAACGTTTCGACGAAAAGTAATTGGACCTTCATTGATCGTCCTCGGAATGCGGGCCGCGCGATCGCCTGTTGATATCGGCTCACACAATTACTCTTTATTAAAACCACACTTCTATCTCTGTTCGCCAAATACGTGTCCCACTCCTATAACCCCGTTAAAGATCAAACTGGCATGTTATAACCTCTTACTTATATTAATTTAGTTATAGTTTATCAAATCAATGTAATTACTTTATTATACTATTTCAAAAGTATTTAAAGAACGCATTAACTATTTACTCAACTTCCTCGACGACTTTAGATTCGAAACTTGAACAGCTATAATGGAGAACGCTATCAAACAAATTGGCGTAAAGATCTTTACGAGCGGGCCCGACTTGATGCAAATTGAACCATCAAACACGACTCTGGATACCAACGTTTCGAATAGACTGTTCACTACATGAAAATATAAACAACACCAATTTTACTATTCAGCGATCCCGCCAAAATGGAATAAAGTGAAAATACAAAAAAAAAAATACAAAAAATGCCTTCAAATGTCCACAGTTGCTTTTATATTCCTGGTGTTTGCCCATTGTTCGAAATTAGAACACAATTTGCTATCAAGATGTTTTATTTTTTTGATTAAAAATAGTTCAATGAACTTTTCCAATCAATTTTAACAATTTTAAGAGTCAAGTTCAACCTGTCCTCGAATTTTCGTAAACATGAGTGCGCTGTTTTGCTTCGCGTATTTATTAGGTTTCGTGTAGTTTTGATTAATCAATCTTTAAGGGTTAGTCACTTTTTTAATAGTAAAATTAATATTTCCTTTCATTCTGTTAATATTCCAAATTATATAGATTTACATGGATGAGGATAAGTGTCATATTTATACCCTTATTTATTGGATGACTTAACTAGCCATGTTCATACATACTTCAGGTGTGGTAAGGTTTTTATGTCTTCACTGTCGTAAATCAAACTTGTTCAGTAGTAGCTTGCGGCGATGTAAATGTTGAGTTGTTATCATCTCCCACGCCTCGCGATTACCTCCACTCACTATAAACTTGATTGGTCGACAAACATTTACATTTTTACATCGCTTCGACAAACATTAAGATGTAACAGTGTTAGATTTATTGGTGAATGTAATTTAATTTTAATATTTTGACAACATGATGGCCTGTGAGAATGTTTTAATATAATATTTAAGAGTAATAAATGTAAACCAAAAATCATATTCCACAATATGGTGTGTATCTGACACGACAATATTAAATTGTGTTATAATTGCAAATATAATTAAGAACCAAAAACCAAAAAGTTAAGGGTACGTATTTGCGATTAAGTGGTCAATAGTTCGAATCCCGCTATTTGATTATTGTCGTGGACCATATCCTAGCACACGCCTAGACCTTAGTTGGAGTGGTAAAAAAACATTAGTGTAATAAAAATCTGCTAACGTTTTATAACGTAATATAAACGTTTTAGCTTTAGGACTTTTTACACTGAATCGTAGTTGTAGAACAAAAGACCCAGTAGTCCTAACTATGATTATCGTCCAATTATTAAATTAATTACCTTTAAATTCGCACATTCTAATACTCAAGTGCGATGCCCGGACTCTGTAAAGAGATCGTAGCGAGCTTCGAAGTGACGCGGACCACATGGTCCGTGTACCATGGAAAAAAAAGAAACGTGTTTGTTTATGTCGACATGAACAATCCTTATGTTCCGGAAGATAAAAGAATCGCCTGTTTGTTTGTTCATTGTCGTGAAAGATCTTTGAAGAGGTGTGATAACACGGTTGCTATTGAGACATGAGATTTTGTTTCGTAATTTCCGTAGTCAATATGTTTGGCGTGTTTGATAAAAGTAGGACAGCTTAATTGGCAGATTGAGAATATAAGAAAATATTGTATCTTGATCATCAGTTAAAATGAAACATAGTTTTCAACTCTAAAGCAACTATTTATCATCATCATCATCATCAGCTTACTATACCACTATAGTCCTCACCGAGGGGCTCGCATTCTACACTATTATTAGGGGTGACTAAATCCATAGTCAACCACGCTAGCCCAGAGCGTGTTGGCTTGACTTCACCCATATTTTTGAATTTCATTGCAGATATGTGTAGGTTGCAAGAGCGTCGAATAATGTACATGTGAAATTCGAAAAAGACATAGGTACATGGCGGGGATCGAACCGGTCTAGCGTTTAACAACAGCGACACCGATGCTCTCAAGTATTAAATTATATAAAAATTAGGTTTGTATAATGATAATTTTCATATAAACATAATATTTTCTTGTAGACGACAAACATCGCCACAACTGCAACAATATTAAGCGAGCAAACAGAGTTTGAAATGGAATATAATAGTGCAGTTGTTAGGTAATATATAAAGTTGTAAAAGAATAGCTAATTCAGTTAGTTCAGTGAAGAGCAATGGTCACGTGGCGGGCAGACGCGGGCAGACGGCGACGTGATGAATAAAACAGTACCCAAGCAGACGCGATTCCTTGCAGGTTTTTAACTTCATTACATTGACTTGAAGACAATATCTTGGAAATATTATTGTGTTTTCCATGTAAATGTAGCTTTGAACTGTCGTACTCAAAACCATTCATAGGACGCAGATTATTTATTTGCTTAGATTTATTGTGAAAAGTCTACTGATAGAAGTTGAAGTACTCAAGGGGCGATACAGGAAAAGCGTCTAATTACAGAGCAAAATTATCAAATTTGTTATGGATGGATGGATATTTATTAGCAAATCCTAAACCCTTAAACAGATAGATTATTTGTCTGGAACAGTACATCGGCTACATTCATTTTTTTTAATAACAACCCGACCTATTCTCAAAAGCTAGTTATAGCACAAGAATATAAACAAAAGAACCAAGTTAACATATTAAAGTAAAAAAACTATCATATTAAATATGTGTAAATAAACAAAACACTAACGATTATCGAGTGTCCGTCCGCAGTCAACACAGTTGAGCGTCAACATTTGAGAGGTCAATTAAAAAGACATTCAAATAAAATATGACCGGACGATAAAACAATGCATTTATTATATCGACCACGTTAAATATGCCGTCATTTGTTTTAACTGTTACGGCAAATTGGTACTTATCATAAAGGGAGAAAGTCGAGTTTGAATTACAAGCATGCAATTGTATGTTGGTTTACAATCGGTGGCGCTATCAAACTGTTTAATCAGCTGGAAGGGGGGCTATTATTTTAATTCGGACGACTCCGGCGCATCCGGTGACAAGGGACGCTTAATTTTTGGTGTTAACGTTCCATATAAGAACGTACTCGTAATGCGTTCAAGAACAATAACAATTTACTTCATATGACATATTAAAAAACTTTAAAAAACGCATTTATTTTTCTCATCGCTATGTTGAAGATGAAAGGTGTAATCCTTAAACAGATAATATTTTATAGAGAAGAATTAAATTTTTGTTTCAGCTTTTTTTTTCAAACAACTTAAGCAGATTTTTGTTAACTTACTAACATTTCTTGGAAACATTCCTGGCAAGCTTAGGATATGATTCACGACAATAGTGGAAGGGCGGGATTCGAACCCACGACCGTTAGATCGGTAGTCCATATTCATAATCATTAGACTATTGCCGCTTCAAAATAAATAAATGTATTGAACATCAATAATCCCACCAGTAACATTATCTAGTTAAATTATTTGAACTAAATAAACATCAGCAACACTCTCGCCGGTGCCGACACCGGACAAATACGAAACTGCAAGTTGTTATTTAGTTTGTAACATTGTCTGGATAATAAAGCTTAAACATTTAACTTTCCAAAACATCGAAAGTGACAGAAAATTTGCCATTAAAGTGATATAATGTTAGAAGACGTTGTTAAAAGCTGATACAGCCCGGAGACAAAAGGAATCTGCATACACGAAACACTTCCAACGTACATCTAATTTAGATAGAATTTAGATAAACTGTACAAATCACTAAGTGGAAAAACGGTTCAACATAGTCCCCTTTTCAGATGCAAATAGCTGTATTAAATTTGCAATTTGGACCTTGATAGCGCAACAAACGTTGGTCCAAGTCGCTACACGATGGCATATTCGAGACGAAGCTCAGATAGAGATATCAGCTAACGTAATAAATAAAAGAGAAGAAGTTAAATTCTATCAACATAAATGACGGGCCATTTCTAAGGTAAGGGGAAGAAAACTACCGTACAGATTTATAATATTTTTCAGACAAATATAAGAACCAAAAACTTAACTTAAAATTTAGTACCAACTAAATATAATAAAGACAAATAATTTCATTCTGAGTATCACTAAACTTAGGAAGTACATTTTAAGAAGTCACGAATTCAAATAAAAAAAAGCTCTTTTTTTGTTATCCGCTTCTGCGTATGCATTGGACCGCACACATCGCTGGCAGAGCTTCAGCAACCTTCAGACAATGAAGACGTCCCTATTGTAATACTCAAATAGATTTTATGCCACGAGATGGTTTCAATTTTACGTACTTACATGGTCCGCCACAACAAACCTAAAAACCATTACTGGCTTAGAATAAAAGCATCTTTAATATTTTAAATAAATTAAATCATTACGTGAAAGCTTTCGCTTATTATTTTTAATATATTCTGTTTACGTAAAATGTATTATATATCATGCATTACCAGATATTATATCTCAGTTTATATTAATTACACTTCAAAGAAACTAATGTATGTCAATAATTTGACGATAATAAACAATCATTATTCATAATTTGTTTACATAGAAACCTACATAAACAGTATTATGTATAAATAATACTCCCTATGTACACATGAATATGGCCTAGTCACCCCTAATAATAGGGTAGGCTCTGAGCCCCTCGGTGGGGACGTGTAGCGAGCTGATGATGAAGATGTACACATCGTCACATGAACGAGGTACTCTTAAATTTGGAAACAAAAGAATTCGCCACGAATCGCTAAGCGGTAAGTGGTATCGGAGCTAAATATAAATGGGCTAATGTATCTTAATAAATCCCTAGGTAAAGAGAGTTCTTAAATCAACTTAGTGATTGGGGGCCGAAGAAAAATGTAACAATAAGGATAATCTAGCTAAGATAATTTCCACTCAAGTGGACCGATGTCTTCGCTTAAAGGCCGGTGAGTAACGCCGCGGGGCGCGCGAAGCGATGGGGACTTAGTGGGGATCTCTTAATTTATAGCTTCGCGATACGAGTGGTGCAAGCTACGAGAAAATGTCAATGTACGTAATTAAACCTAACAATTTAAAATAATAATATAAAAATAAAATTTTTATTTTTGCACAATTCCGAGATTAAAAACTTACATATTCCATGTAGAATAAAAGTTTTTTTCCATACAGCAAAGCACAACACGAATCAAAAACTGTTCTGTCAGAGAATGATAAAAAAAAAACTTTTACGGTAAATAAGTGCAAAGTTTTTTGTTTGATTGTAAAATAATTTAAAATATTCTCAAGTCCTTTGACCTTTTTTTCTGTATGTTTTATTTCCAAACCAGTACAACTTAGAGTCCTTCAAGAAGCGAGCGTGTCTCTTTCTCAATGGCAACGCACCTGCATCTCTAGTGTTGCGGATATACATGGATATCGGCAACCACCTCGGTGATCCTGCAGATCGTTTGCTCCCTTTCCTTTAAATAAAAAGTCCCTGGCCTTTCTTCTGACTCACCAAAATGTTTTCTTCATCTACATCTTCTCAGGGACATCAATCGCTTCAGCTTATAATTTATGGCAAAGTAAAATGTTATCTACGGACTCATACCGGGTGAAATAATCTGATTTGTCCATTTGCCGGTCGTACGCCGGTAACAAACGGCCGCCGTTTCGATTAACAGGATTGCTTTTTGTACTCTCAATGTGATTATTGCTCGTGTTAATAGGTCGAAAAAAAATCTACCTTACTTACAGTCCAGACCACAGGAGATATTCATTTTCGTCATATACAACAACTTAGCCAACTTAACATCGTTTACTGAATTGTATGTTTTCTTACTTCCTCTGACAGTAGTTTGTGTTTATGATCTAGTGAATATACACCATCTACATTGGACAATAATTTATAATCTAACATTTATTTTATTAAAAATAGCTTTAACCTTTTTTGTATCAAATTTAATGTACTTTTGTTAGCACAATTACTTAAAATGGTGTACCGAATTTTTGCTTCGCATATACAGAGTGTTAAAGTTGCTGGGATTTAAAGTCCAATTTAGCTTGTTTGTATCTTATATTTCATACCATGTTAAATCATTGTTAATTGCGCAATGACGCCGCAGACTGGATATTTTATGATCTGAGGGTCAGTGGATCAAATCCCAACAGTGCTGTTTCAATAAAGATCCTTTTATAGACCAATGTATGGCAACAAATTATCTACTTATTGAGAATAAGCCGAAAAAAAAACAAAGCTGGTTGTAAAAATATACCAGTGTAACAGGCCACGTGCAATCATCCACGTATTTTTTTTGGGTTTAAACAAAAAGGCTCTATTTTCAGTACAAGTCAAACTTAATACAAGCGAGCTTAATTTTGGCTCATTCATTTAGTTCGCTTTGCTTTTTTAACCATTACGTAACAAATCGATAGCCTGTTCGTTTCTGCGCTTACAGATTTATATTCGACAGTTAAAAGCTCTTTATTCGCTTGTAAAAGCAAAAATGTACGCTGGAATAATTATTCGAAATACCCTATTAACTCCCGCTAGAATATTTATAGCATCACTAGCACTTGCATGCGGCTTCTCCATTTGTTCCATGTTTTTGTCTGTTTCACTTTAAGATATAAAACATCCACATTCCGAACATCAAATTAAAATGGGTGGTATTTTTTTTATTAACATTGTCTTTGCCTTTAGTCGTAATATTAACATTGATATCACTGTATCATTGTAACTTAAATAAGACTTTATTAACCTGGACCAGATTACAGTACTAAAAAGCTAATGTAAACTTCTAGACGAGGGACTTTAAACGGCTCTTTCGTCAGCCACCTTATTATAATCGGGTACGATTAATCGTGTCCGCAAAAAGTTTGTACCAGGCGATCATGAATCATTGTTGGTAATTTATGTCGGGCTAGGCACGGCCGTCGGATGCGGCTCCTGTTTTTGCCGGGGGCAGGGCAGCCGATAATCTGGGGGGCCGTTACAAATGCCTCCGGATTTGCGACACGCCAGGGGAATGACGCGATAAGTGGGATAATTTTGTATAGGATACATTTGTATCTGTAGATGGTACATGGGACAGATATTTTAATAACGGTTTACAGAAAGAAATTCGTAAGGCTATTAAAGTCCAATGTCCATAATCTTCTTTTAATTAACTTTATTAAACCTGCTCTAACATTGGAGCGTAGTTATCAATTACGTAGATATAATTGAACAAAAATTATACGTGACCGTTATATCAACTTACAACTGAAAACAGACGTCTATTTATGGTTCCCTAAATTAGTTTAAACTCAGTAATAAACTTGTATAAATCAAACTCAAACTTCACCCTAAAAACTATATTATTACGACACAGTTCCAACCCGCGGCACGCTTGCAACACCGCCGCGATCCATTTGCGGCGACGAATCAATCACGTGTCAGCATTCGGCGCTTGATAATGATCACGTCAACGCTCCCTCTGATCTTTACACCACATCTTAATGTAATACCTTATTTTATTGCACACGACGGCCGCACTCCAATGCTTTATGGTTTTCGTTTTATTTTTTTCATCAGTGACGGAGTAATGGCCAGTGTCGAATTAGTCATGACCCGTAAATATAGCACTTTGTGTCTGGTGGTGTCATTTGTTGTGTATGAAGTGTCATTCCTTCGAATGTAAATAAATCAAAAGATGTATAAGTTGTGGCTGCATGTTTACATTTTGTTTTTACGTGTATTTTCATTGGATGCATCGCATGGAGCGTCGGTGGCGCAGTTGTTAAGCGCTTGACCGGACCGGACCGTATTCGACATTGTCCAGGTTCGATCCCCGCCATGTACCAATGTGTTTTTCCATTTTCGAATTGCATATGTACATTATCCG